>JAZKJV010003206.1:600000-794906 GCA_037367405.1 Ottelia alismoides
GTATATATTTTAGCCATACCTCGTACTTTCGCGTAAGTCTATATATATTTACGGGGTGGGTTTTTCTTAAAATTAAAAAGAAAAAAAAAACAAAAAACAAAAAAAAAATGTTTTTTTCCACTAACACTGACCTTGCCCAAAATTTTTGAAAAATGGCTTCTTATTCATTCAAAAACAAAAAAAAATCAATCAAAAAAAATTCACAAAAAAAAAATTATGTCTGCATTTCACACACTCGCATCTCATCAAGCATCGCATTTGCATATGTGAAAAATCTTTGGGTTCTGAACCGAGTTGTGAGCCGAAACCGAGAGTGGTCTGGACTTGACCTTAATCCACCTAATCTTCAGAGGAACTTCACCGAGAAATAGGATTTTAGAGTCTTCAGGTCTTTGTGGCTTAATTCCTTAAAGTTCCACATGACAATTTACAGCGTTTGACTCTTAGTGTCTAACCTGGTCTCTTCATTCTGGGTACAACTCTGGAATAAGGAATTAATTTGTACTCTCGCACTATGCACTTAGCTCAACTCAAACATATGTTGGAAGACTGTGTGAGTTTCTTTTCTGGTAGCGTGGAAATCTAAAGACCGGAGTACGGGTTGAAATAAAGCTTCGGAAAAGGGATGGACGGCTGGGCACAATTCTTTCTAAGACCCCAAAAAATGTACGGAAACAAAAGATGCTATATCCGTAGGGGCACAACAAGATCCAAGCAGAACCACCAAAAATTCCAAATACAAAGAAGCAACTACCAAATAAAATCTGACCAAAAAGGTCCAAGCTTCCAGAAACCTGCAGATCTTGGTGGAGACTCGGCTACACTGGCCATCTTCACAAGGAGAGGTGACTACACTGGCCACCCTCCAGTTCTTTTCTCATTCTTCTATCTTCTCCCCCCAATTCGATTGTGAACACAGCGCGACAGACCTTAGAAGGAAATACCTGACTCCCCGAGGACGAGTTATTGGAAAGGAGGCTTGTGCAGTAGTCCGGCATTCTGGGTGGGAAGAGCTAAAATATTTCACACACAAGAGTCGGTTATTCAATGTTCAAAGAGTATACTTTGGGAAGATGATTGATCTAAGATGACTTCTGAGCCGAAACTGTAGCAATGATGTGTAGAACTTGAGGGCTGTTGATTTTAAAATTCTAAGTCTCACAGAAGTTCCGACACACAAATAATCCAGAGGTTGAGTTTAGGTTCACTTTCACCTTCAGCTCATGGTCTTGGTTTGGAACCCAATCTCATTTCACCTCATGGCATTTCTTTTTGATGCTCAGGGACGAGCATGGTTTAAGTATAGGGGGATGATGAATCTCGTATTCATCACTCTAAATCTCATTTATTAAGCTCAAATCCCTTAAATTCAACAGCATTCTTGCATCTATTTTGCATAATTAGCATTCATGCATGTTTCCATAAGAATTGCATTTTAGCACAAAAATCTGCACAAAATAAGAAGCTAAAAATCCAAGCCAAAATGACCTGTAAATAAGCCTAACTTCCCGGTTTTTTATCACATTCATGCTAATCCGAATGACTCAAAACCACTTCCACTGTGTACATATCACTAACAAGAATAAAGGAAAAATACAAAAAAATAACTAACCCAAATAAGTGGACCAAAAACCCAAACCCTAATTTCAGGATTTTCGGACTAAAAGCCACATATCTTCTCCATCCAGTGTCCGATTTAATCCTACTCACTTTTGAACTAATGTGCATTCAATTACCTTCAAAACAAGACCAAGTTCAAGTGAATCGGAGCTCATATGTGAAAGTTGGGTTTTGGGCCTTTTTTGTACATTGTATATTTTCGCGGTTTTCGACCTTGTATTTTATGTATATATTTTCTTAATCAATAAAAATCCAAAAAAATAGATTAATGTGTCTTTATTTATCTTTGATTTTACCGTAATTTTTTCCGGATTTTTATCTTATTTAAAAATGACAAAAAAATTATAAAACCCTAAAAATCAAGGTATTTTATGTACATAGGATACCCCAAAAATTCACTTTTTACAAATGATCGAATTTGGTTTTGATGTCTTCATGAAAGTTGTAGATCTCATCGAGACGAGCAATTTTCGTGAAGAAAGTTTTTCGATCCGAGGTCATTTACTATTTATTTTCGATTTTACAAAACAATTACTTTCTGAATTTTCTGGTGCTGACACGTGGCAGCATCTGGTGCCGCCACGTGTCAGCCTTTTTTGGCTTTATTTAAACTCGCTTTTATTAAAAAAAATTTAATTTAAAAAAAATAATAAAAATAAAAAGGACGCACGTGCGTCGCACGTGCCTCCGGGGCACGTGCTCTGCACGTGCGCCCGCGTCCCCTCCCTTTTGGTGCCACGTGTCGCATGCAGGGCCGCCCGATCTCGGCCGATCGGACGGCCCCTGCTCGTCTTCTTCCTCCGGCTTCCCCATTCCCAAATCAGAGACCCGCCGCCCGCGAATCTCGCCAACTCCGCCCCGCGTATCTCGCCATCGCCGATCCTTGTATCACCGACCCCGATCTCCCTCGAATCTCGCCGCCTCCCTCAATCCCGCCGATCCCCTTCCATCTCCGTCCAAACCCCCCCTGCTATTTAAACCCATCGCCGCCCTCCTTCATTCGCCATCCGCCGAGCAAGCTTCAAGTTGGAGGAGCGGCGGTGACAGCGCCGCTTCCTCTCCATTCATCTCCGGCGAGGTCCGAGGTTCCACCCCCTCGTCGCAGTGCCGCACCTCTGTAGCGTGACTGCCCAAGCTCCGCGTTTCGACGCCGTTGAGCCAAGTTCTCCTACGACAACTCCACCATCCTCGTCGCAACCACCTTCGTCCCCGCCGCGACTCCAGAACCACCTTCGACGACGACGACGACAACCACCGTTATCACCTTCGCACCTCTACCCATCATCGGCTCCAGCTTCGACTGCTGCTCCAACTTCCACCAGAAGCTTCGTCAACGCCAACGCTTCCACGACGAGCATCACCGACAACGCCATCGCCAACACGACTACTCCGCCTCGACTTTCGATCGCTGTCCGCCTCGACCGAACACAGCCAACCACCGTGCACCTTCGCCGCCGCCGCAACCCCTCCTCGCCTCGTCGACGCCGCTCCACGCCACCACCTTCTTCAGCCCACGCCACAGCAGAGGCGTACCTCCGCCTGCCAGCCACGCCGCCACATCGGCCGGCACCTCTGCCTGGAGCGGCCATCGACAAACGCCTCTCCGCCTCACCGCCTTCAACCGCAGGCCGGGCCCAAAGCCCGAGACCCCCCACGTGCGAAGCACGTGCGTGTGGGGGGGACGTCAGCATTACGTCATCGAGCCCAGGGATCACGTGCGCAGCACGTGACCCGTTGGGTAAATTGCAGCTGCGCCCTCGGGAGATCACTATATTGCACTTCAATCCAGAGACTCAAGGAGCACGTGCACCGCACGTGCTCCCTTGAGAATTTTACAGAAATCCCCCCAGAATTATCGGTAATTACATTTAAGCCCTTTCAGTGTATTTCTAGTTTTATTTAATCATTTATATTTGCATCTGTACCCCTGTGTTCCTTCGTATATTTGGACCTTATCTCTACATTATTTTATTAATCCAAAAATAGCATGATGTTGGTTAATTAATTCTCTACGCTTTGATATATTGTGGGTAATTTTCTGATTGATGGTTAATTAATAAATAATTGTTTTGTGAAAATTGGCGTATTTTACCCATTTTCTGCTCTGAAATTGATAAGTGACTAACCGTTGCTCTAAAAATCCCAAAAAATCACACATTGTAGAGTTAATTATTCTTAACATTGTGCCCAAAAAGAATTGAATTTGCATGCATATTTTATCCTGTAAAAATCATTTAGCATATTTTAGTATTATTTTTAGTAGGTATTAAACCCCACATTTTTAAGGTTTAGGATTTTTCTGAGATCCATCACCTAGTGATAGATCTCAGATAATTTTGATCCTTGAAAATAAGTAGGTTTGATATTTATTAAAATTAAATATTAAAAATCATTTTGTTTGCATTTAAAATCCATAAAAAATTCATATTGCATCCAAAAATTACAAAAAAATTACAGGACATCCATTTCATTATAGTTGACATCTCGGCCAAGTTTTGTATTTTTCGGACATCGTTTGAACTTAATTCACATTTTTGTCCCTAGAATAGGCCGAATTTGCATGTGCACCTCCTAATTCATTGAAAAATTCCAAAAAAAGACCGCTTCGAAAACCGAACACGAACTTTGATAGACTTAATTCTAGGTTGTTCCTTTGCCTCCTTGTGATCGACCTTGGGACTTGCCCAAGTAAAATAAACATAAAACCACGAGACGAAAAATTGAATAACTTATTTGTGGTATTTTTTGACCGTTTCCGATTGCCGCCTACAACGCACAACACGATGAAAACACATTCTTAAAAGCAGCATTTCCGGATCCGTCACCGCCCCACTTTTTGACTTTCTTCTACACATAGGTTGCTAGAGCCTAAGTATAGGGGGGCCGGTCGATTTCTATACATTTTCCATTCTCTTTAGCTCTCCTACGCTTAGCACGAGTTATGTCTTTTTCCTCGCTTTTCATGCTCTGAAGACATAGCACAAGATAAGTATGGGGGGGTGTGTATATATTACATATATACTTTACCCATAGCTCGTACTTTCATGTATTTTCGCGTATCTCTTGTATATATTTTACAGTAATTACGGGTGGGTAAAAATTTGAAAAAAAAGGCTTCTTATTTACTCATGCATATCAACTCTGCATCTGAAAAGAAAAGAAAAAAGAGTCTTGCATTTACATTCATCTACATAGCATGTCATCTGCATCTCATTTTCATATCTTGCATATGCAAAGTGAAAAGCTAGTGGGTTCTGAACCAAGTTATGAGTAGATGTTGAGGAAGGACTTGATTTGACCTTAATCCACCTAATTTCAGAGGAACCTTATAGGAACTGGAGTTAAGATTTCTGAGGTCAAGTGACTTAATTCTTTGAGTCCGCAAGTCTATGTTCACATGTCATCATGATTAGTCTAAGCAGAATATCTCGTGCATATGCATGATTCTTATAGACAGTGACCTAACTTGGACAAGCACAATGCACGTAGCTCTTCATGGATGAGGTGGTGAGGAGGTAGAATCCTTTAGCTTGGAGTAGCACATGGGTGGAAACATCCGTCCTCCTCTAGGGAGGGTAGTGCATCTCAACCTAGTATGGTGGTGTTGACATCTAAGGACGGGATGCTGTGGGTTGCAATAATGCTTCAAAAGAGGGATAGTCTACTGGCTCAAGAGGAAGAACTCCTGATGTACATGCTGCACCTTGTATTAAAAAAATGCAAAAACTCCAAAAAAATCAGTCAGGTCCAAGTGAAAATAAAATACCTGTCGGAGTATGTATATTAGCAAAGAAATGCAGCTGGATGACTTGGCTACACTGGTCAGGCATCCCGGGATAGGTAGCTATACTGGCTACCGCCCATTCTTTTCTCCACCCCCTCCTCTTGAGCTGGTCGCACTTGAACTTAGAAGGGAATACCTCGCTCCTCGAGGAAAGAGTTACTGGACCGGGTTATTGAGTTACCTTGTAAGAGGAGGCTGGTTCTGAGCCATTTCTGATGTGGAGAGTAACATCTCACTTACACAGTACAAGTAAGAATCATAGTCATCAGAAATTTGCGTTTGAGGATTTGTTCTGACCTGACTATTGAGGAGTCTTGAATAGAAGACTTATGGAACTTGAAGTCTGTTAGGTCTGAAGTTCAGGTCCCAATAAGGTTCTGCCACACAATTAATCCAAAGGTCGAGTCAAGCTCCATTTTCAACTTTTGTTCATGACCTTGGTATGGAACCCAAAATCATTTCACTCTTGCATTTCATTAGTTGCTCGGGGACGAGCAAGGCTTAAGTATAGGGGGTTGATGAATCTGTGATTCATCACTCTAAAAGTTGAAAATAGAGTCTTGTTCCTGAGAAAATAGCATCATATTTCCCTTTATAATGCATACTTAACATTCATGCATGCATTCATAATATTTGCATTTTAGCATTCACATTTGCATTAAATAAGAAGCCAAGATCACTTGTAAAATATCCACCTATAAAATAACACTCCCTTATAACATATACACCTTTAGTTAATAATATAAGGAAGAAGTTAGATATCTCCTTTGTAAAAGCACCCAATAAAGCCCTAGAACATCTGGATCTTAAAAAGCCCATAATTCCCTTATACAACCTCCAAAATAGGTCTACTCACTTTCAGAGTAATACACATTCAAATATCGTTAAAATGAGACTAATTTCATCCAATTTGGATCTCGTAGGAAAAAGTTGGGTTTTTGGGCCTCTATGTATACTATATATGTGTATATTTGTATTCCTTTATTTTTATGTCATATATGACCTCATGTCCGTCTCTGGTCAACATAAAACTTGTAGATCTCATCGAGATCTACAACTTTCATGTTTTGAGTTTTTCCAAATTCGGCCTCCTTCTCTCTCTAAACTCATTTCTTCTCTCAACCACTCACAGCTGGCCACGTGGCGCCCTCTGATTGCGCCACGCGGCCCGCTACCCTTGCCTTAGCCGCCCGCGCCCACAGCCGTTGGATCTTCATCCCGATCCAATGGTGGCACCACCTCCACGTACACCCTTCATCACCAACCCTTCGATCAGAGCCCCCTTCTCATCTGCACCGCCCGTGCGCGCCTCACTCGGAACACGCCACGCGTCACTGTGAGCACCGTGTTGGATGCGGGTCTAAGAACTTTAATCATCACCGCCCAATCCTCCATTAAGTTCAGCCGTTTGATTATCACCCATCTTCCATCTCAGCCGCCCGCCTCCGCCTACCTATGCACCTGACGCATGGCGCATTGTGCGCCATTTGATCACGCCCGTGATGCCTTGATCTCCACCATTCATCTCCGCTTTAATTGCCACCTTTGGATCAAGCACTGGACCGTATCAGAACCGCTCGTTAGCGCCACTCCCACAACTCACCACGTGGCACACCGCTAACCCTCGGATCGCCTCGCCTCAGATCAGATCCCAGCCGCTCTATAGTGCCTCGCTCTAAACCGTTGGATCACAAGATCCAACAGTTGGGAACCCGTCTTCTACCTTCGGCCCCCTCTCTCCCACGATCTCGATCTTGCACGAGACGTCGCCCCCTTTCTATTATCGGCCCCACTCCAGCCACCCTCTCCGATCGCCAACACCACAATGATGGAGACCACTCCTCCCTCATCCTCGCCAGCTCCCTCACTCACCACAACTCCCACCAGAGTCGCCCCACGACGACCATGAACCTCGCTTCGTCACCAGCTGCCTCGTCACCCTTGCCCTATACATTAACCATCTCCGGCCACTGTCACGCCCATCTGCCATTCCAGGGAGCTTTACTGAGCTCCGACCTTCCAATTGGTGACAGCGATTAGACGAATCATTGAGCGAAGAAGGGGTGTCTTCTACGACGAGATCCACGGCCAACTCCATCGTGCTGCAGCCTCCCTCCGTGAAGCTGCCCGAGCTCAGGCCTCTACCGACCATCGAGCGACGACCTGGAGCTCAAACCTGAGCTCCATTCCTCAGGAAGCTTCCTCAATTTCCCTCCTGATCTTCTTCTTATTTTTCTTTGTTTTTCTCCGATTTAATTCACCCTCCGCAATCATCTTCTTACTCCACCTTCATCCCTCCGAGCTCCGCGACGGAGCTCTGATCTTTGCTCTACACTTCATCCCCTCCGATGACGCACTTCTTCTTTCATCGACGCCAGCTTCGCCACCTGGGTGGAGCACCATCACCGGACACCCCCCACTCCTTCAAAGGCCTCGCATCTAGTTCCCAGCAACTCCAGGAGCAGTTTTCGTGCTTTGGCTATCCTCCAATCCCCTGCAGGTGACATTCCTTTGATTGGCCGGAAGCTCGTCGAAGCTCCCTTCGAGCTTCATCGTCATCGAGCTCCAGCGTTCCTCCTCTACTCCTGAGGCCACCGGAGGCTTCGCCACTTTGCCCCGCATCTTCCCAGCTACGTCACAGTCCCCCGCGAGCTTCGCCGATGCCTGGAGGATCGGGAGGAGCAAGCCCAGCTTCGCCGGAGCCCCGCCGTCTCCTCCGCAGGAGGCAGAGGGCCGTGGGGGAAGACGTTCAGCCACCGTTCAATCATCTTGATCGAACGGTCAGAATCACGCCACGTCACCTCGCGAAGCAGCCATAGGATCATCCTTGATCCCACGCATCTGGTCACGCCACGTCACCATCATCCGGAGCAGCCCAAGGCCGTTGGATCCTCTTCGATCTAACGGTTGTTGATCAGCCACGTCACCGCTTCATCGTGCTCCAGGTGCCGTTGGATTAATCCAGATCCAACGGGCACTGATCGACCACGCCTTCGCCTTAGGAACCAATCATCGCCGTTGGATCACTTGCGATCTGACAGACGCATCTTCGCCACGCGTCTTCAGCCAGCAGCCGTTGGATCGCCCTTGATCAAACGGTCCAGATCACACCACGACGTCCAATCCGAGCCTCTTCCCCGGCCTCTAGGCTCGGATCCCCGAAGCTTCTCCAAGCCTTCCTCCAAACCTCCAGAGCAGCCGAGCCAATGCCCGAGCCTCCGACGTCCACCGAGCCTAGGGTACCCCACGTGAGGAGCACGTGCGGCCTGGGCAAATTGCATTAAGGTCCCTGGAAGTTTCTGAAATTACAATTCAGTCCCTACGAAGCACCCCACGTGAGGAGCACGTGCGTCTGTGGAGAATTTGCATTCCACCCCCTACATTTTAGGTAATTGCATAAAGGTCCTTGTCAGCATATTTTATTTTGAGATTTTTAATTCCTGTATTGCATTTACACCCCTGTCTTTGCACGCATATTTAGGTGTCCATATTTCATCATTTTTAAATTCGAAAAATTTCATGTTGTAGTTTAACTTGTCCTTTATCTTATGTGACACGTGTTATATTTTTGTGATATCAGTGGAATTTTTAATTAATTAATTGGTTCATTTCTGTGATATTTTGCCCAATTTAACTATTTAATTAATAGTAATTTCTCTGTGAATCCAAAATTTCCCAAAAAATCACATTAGCGCTAGGATAAGTAGATGCACCTTGCTTAAAAATTTCATCTCAATTGCACGCGTTTCGAGGCCTAAATAAACTATTTGGTGAATTTCTCAATTTATTTTTAATCGGTTCATTTCACATCAAAATTAAGGTCTGATAATTTTCCTGGATTCCTCATCTTTAAATTTATCTAGGATAATTTGTATTCCCAAAAATATTGCGATTTGATATTTATTAAAGTTAAATTAGACAAAATCACCCTGCATTCATTGTTAATTCATAGTTAATTCATTTAGTGTCAGAAAATTTGTAAGAACAAAAATTAAAAGTGGTTTTTGATTCGCTCTTGTTATCCGACTGCAATGAACATTGGCAATTAATTTGGACATTAACTTGCTCGAATTAATAAAAATTAACTAGGGTAGCGGGAAGTGTTATCAGTGATGTGAAATCGAAGATCGTCGGAGCGAGCTCCGGTGAGGTGAACGGTGAAGGCGAATGTGGTGGTGTCGGTCGAAAAGGAAGATGGCCAGATGATCCTAAGGCTATACGGAATAAAAACAAGCAAAAAAATGAACAAAAAACAGATCTCAAGGGATAGAAGCCCAAGGTGGATACCTCGACGGCCGTCGGCCGGAGATGGGGTGAAAGCTCCTCCCGGCCCTCGCCTGGCCTCATGCGAAGGAGCTGGAGATCCCCCTGTTACAGGGATCGATCCAGAGCTCCAAAGTGAGGGTTCAAACTTGGGGCAAAAGGGTTCATGGAAGAATGGGGGTTTTGGGTAATTTTTGAAAAGATGGTGATGGAGCTCCCTTCGAGACGAGGTCACGGGTGAAACATAGATGATCTACTCGAGAGATGTGGTCGACGTGGATCACGGATGAACAGTGATGAAAAGTCAAGAAGATGACGTTACCAATGGAGGCTAGGAGCGAGCTCCAAAATAGGGAGAAAGGGGAAGAAAAATGCATGTCCAGAGGTCACAGACCTAGGGTCATGGAGTTGACCCCCGGTCAACGGATGGCGTGGCCTGATTGGGCCACATCATCCGCAAAAAGACAAAAACTAAATAATTGATTTGTAAATAAAATTAAAAAATAATAAACGATTTTATTAATTTTAGGTTATTAAATAACAAATGTTTATTATTTTATAAATTATTTTATTATGATTTTTAATTATTTTTTAGGTGTCTAAAAATACAAGTTACCTTTTATACCCTTTGTAGTTATCTATATCTATATATTTAAGTATTTTATTTTTATTTTGTGAATTTAGTTTATTTATTTTTGTTTATTATTTTATATATTTCTAAAGTATTTTTATACACTTAAATATATTTTTATTTTCATTTTTATTTTCTGATATATTTTGTACACTTATAAAAATACTAGTGTGAATTATGCAGGTATGTATAAAGGTATTATAGCTATGTATGCTCTATACAAGTATTTTATTTTGTGTTTTAATTAGGTTTTTATTCTGATTTTAATGTACAAATATATTATAATTAATATTTACAAAATTATAAAAATATAAAATAATAAAAATAATTAATAAATAATAAAATGAATAATTTAATCTGTACAAGTATACAATAGGGGTCCAAAACTCAACTTTCAAATCGTAGCTCCGCCAAATGCGAAACCACCGCCATTAAATAGCTTATTTTAAACTATATACAATTAAAGGTGAATTTAATGTATTTGGAGTTTTTATTTGGGAGATACAGGTCTGGGAATTCGGGATTCTGGATTTTTATTCAGATCATAACTTTTTATCTGTAGAATATTTTTGAGTGAAATAAATTTTATATTTTTATTTACTTAATTATATACAAATTTCATGTAAAAAGTTTCTTTATTTGAGGTATAAAAAGTGGAACCAAAAATAGGTCCCAAAATGAATAAAGAATGAATAAAATTAAAGGTATTTTTGTATTGTATTTTGGCCCTTATCTCCCCCTACTTTATTCCTTGTCGACCTAGTAATCGAGATGCTTAGGTCCCGGGGTTTCGGGTCATAAAATATTTACAATATTTTATTCTTTTTCTGTTCTTTTCTTTATTCTATAAGTTTGGCTTTAAAAACCGTATTTTATACACTTTTCACACACATATGCATGAATGCTAAAATGCATGAATTAATGCTATTTACACGCATTTACTAGGGTTTTTAAGGCCAAAATGATAGAATAAAGATGATGAAATGTAGATTCATCAACCCCCTATACATTCCTTTGCTAGTCCCTAGCAAACACTTATACAATAAGTGCAGAAAAAGAAAAATAAAGAAAAGAAAAAGAAGAAAGATGGATGAAGTTTAATGATCAAACTTGTCCTCACAAAGTCAAAGTTTGGAGCTTAAGTCGGGCCTTTGGAATTTTAGTACGGGCGGAACCTTAATGAGAACCGGACTTGAAATTCAACAGCCTTCGAGAATCCCAAAACTCTGCCCAAGTCTCCTCAATAGCCAGGTCAGAAATATCTCAACTCATACGCAAACCCTTACGACTATGAATCTGACTCGTATAGTGTAAGTGATGGTGGCTCTCCCCAACTAGAATGGCAAAGAGACTGACTTCTCCAGCATGACAACCCAATGATTCCCCAATCCAATAACTCCTTCCTCGAGGAGTGGGGTATTCCCTTCTAAGTTCAAGTGGCAACCAGCTCAAGAGGAGGGGGTGAAGAGAAGAATGGATGGTAGCCAGTGTAGCTACCTATCCTAGGATGCAAGACCAGTGTAGTCAAGTCATCCAGCTGTAGGCTCACATGATTTGACTTTGATGCTCAAGCTTGCTTATTGACTTTACAACATATGTACATACTTTTGCAGGCATTTTATTTTTGTACAAGCCTATCTTCTTTTTTTTCTTTTCTTTTTTTTTGAAATACTATTCACAACAGCATTTACATAGGGAGTTTTTCCTCTTGAGCCAGCAGACTATCCCTCTTTTGAAGCTTTATTGCAACCCACACTCTCCTGTCTTTAGAACTCTCATCATTGGACGGGTTGGGGTGCACTTCCCTCCTTAGAGGAGTACAAGTGTTTCCACTTGTGTGCGTCTCATACCGGCAAATCCAATCCCCTCACCACTCCAACTGAGTTGAGCCATGTGAAAGGTGCAGGTGTCCAAGTTAGGTCATTATCAACAAGAGTCGTGTGTGTGCTTCAAAATACTCTACTTAGGCAGTCAAGAATCCATTGAACCAAGTCTCGTGATCCTCAAAGAATTAAGTCAACTAGACCTGAAGTACCTCAAACCCAGTTCCCATAAGGTTCCTGTTGATTAGGTAGATTTTAAGGTCCAATCAAGCTCCAATCTCTGTATTTTATTTAGGCTCATTCAACTATCAAACTCAATCTAAAAAATGCTCATGCTATGCAAATGATATGCAGAATGCAGAAAATATTTTTGTGATGCAATTTTTAAAGATTTTGAACTCTTTATGGATTTTTGAGAAGATGACGCATATGTAATTTTTTTGTTCAAAGAGATTTTTCAAATGTTCTCGGATTTTAATTTTGCAAATATTTTTGGGATTTTTGAAAACAAAAAGATTTTTGGCTGAAAACTAGGTTAAAATATTTACACAGGAGTGCTTCTTATATCTACAAGAAGTGGATTTTAAGAATTTACAAGGGTAAGTGATCAATTTTATAGGTATATATAGTGGATTTTTGGTGTGATGTATGTATTCCTCAAACTTATTTGACATAGGTTTTTCAAACAATTTTGAAAACTATAGTCCAAAATAATTTTTACAAACCTTTTCACAAACATGCACACACATATGAAAATCATTTTGCAAAGGTTTTCAAATAGTATAGATAGATTTTTCAAAATATTTTTGCAACCATTTTTCAAACCATTTGCAAATCATTTTTCAAACATTTTATTTCACACAAAGAAAATAAATTTTTCAAACAAATTATTTTTACAAAGGTTGAAAACTTGTAACAAAACGTTTTCCAAATAGTTTTCAAAAGATTTTTCACAAAGATTTTCAAACTATTTCAAACATTTTACAAAAAACATTTTCACCTGATTTATTAATCAGTAAATACAAAAAGAATTTGAGGAATGATGACATCTTTTTATTACAGTTTTTAATGAATTTTAAAGAATTATTAGCCATATTTATTAGAAAAATACGAAAGTACGAGTTATGGCTAAAGTATATACGTAGTATATACAACCCCCTATACTTAGCTTGAGCTATGTCCTCATAGATCAGAGAGAAAAGAGAAGACATAACTCGTACTGTGTATAGGAAAATCTTAAAAATAAACGATTGAACGAATGAACCAATGAGAAGTTGACGTCCCCCCTATACTTAGGATCAAATAATCATAAGTATAGCAGACTGTACACAAAGCAGGGAGGGTCAAGGGTGGGAATGAACAGATCGTACTCAGATTGTCTCCCCCTATACTTAGGGTAAGATATCCCTAGGTATAGACAAGAAGAGGAGACAATGGAGAGGATCAAAAAGAATGAAAGAAACTCGGGGTGCACACCCCCCTATACTTAGGACAAAGTACGTCCTAAGTATAGAAGACTAACAAAAAGGGGCGGCACCTTTCGGTAGATGAAGAAGATAGAAGAGGAAAAGAAGAAAATAAGAAAAGAAGAAAAGAGATGAAAATGGAAACGAGATCAGACGATGGAAGAAGATAGAGAAGGATATACACATCACTCCCCCTATACTTAGGGTAAAAGAAGCCCTAAGTATAGGAAACAACATGAATGATAAGACGGAACGATGAATGAACACTCGGCTCGTCCACCCCCCTATACTTAGGACACAGTACGTCTTAAGCAAGGTAAACACGAGAATGGGTGGACGAGCAATACAGAAGATAGATAGAGATACACGAGAGAGAATATACAACAGAGATGGATGTACAGATGATCAAGAAGGTTGAAAGCGAACCTTCTTGCAGGACTGCTGAGGAATAGATCTGGTGTGGTGCAGGTCGACATCGGGGTCTACAGTGGACAGAAGCCGATCATGGTCGACAGAGTGTAAATCCTCAGTTGTCCTATGGTGTGAAGGCACAGACGTGGGAGTGGAAGAAGTGTGGTCAGGTCTGGCCTTGGGAGTCTCGCTGATATCGAAGTAAAATGAGACGAACTCATCATCATCGGAAGAAGTGTAATCGGAGTCGTCCGGTGAGGTGTCATCCAGGTCAAAACCAAAAGGCACGAACTCATCAGTGGAAGTAGTCGAACTATGTTCGTCCTCAAAAATCTAAACTGGATCAATTTCTCATCAAAAGGCTAGAATTCTCGAATAAATGCAATCAAATCAAATTCGGCCTTTGGCTTATCAGTATCTACGTGAACAAGATCAGACTCATCAATGGAAGTAGTCAAAACATGTCCGTCCTTTCTGGTCTCTAAATTAGACCTCCGCTCAATGGTATCAATCGTGTAAATCCTGCGTATGTCATCAACACATCGCCAATCACAGGAAGCCGAAAATCCAAGGTCTATGCTTTCCGAGCCTTCCTCCTTGGAGAGGAATTCTTGGGTCTCATCATCGGTCATAAAGAAAGTCTCTCTGATATCCTCATATAGATCATAGGCCTCAGGGTCAGCCAGAACAAGTGTGGTTGCATCAGGTGCAGGTCTCTGGTCAACGGTCTGTGTGGTGATCAACACTTCACTTTCGTCAGCAGGACGGAAGCGAACCTCTCCTGATTCGTAATCAATAACGACCCACGCAGAGGCGAGGAATGGTCATCCCGGGATGATTGGAGAGTGCTCCCCTGTGGAGGTCTCCATGGGCAATACGACAAAGTCAACATGGTAGCTCATGCCCTGAATCGAGATGACGACGTTTTCAAGGATACCCTTCGGCCTCTTTATTGATCCATCAACAAACTGTACGATCATCCTGGTTTTCTTGAGAGGCCCTAGGTTAAGAGACTGTACCAGCGAGAAGGGTATGATGCTAATCGAAGCACCACTGTCTAGGAGAGTGTGATCACAAGTGAAGTCAGAGATGGTGCAGCTAATGAAAGGTGTGGCAGTGTCTCTCTTCTTGCGAATGGGACGATGTGAGATGGCATGGGCAGTGGCCCTGGTCAAGATATGATGCTCAGATCTGCTCCTCCGCTTTCTCATGGGAAGAGGAGTAGATAAATCGGTCATGGCCTGCTGAAGTGGGGCACGGATGATCTCATGAATGGTGGCCACCACTTCAGGTTCAGTCAAAATTTTTTTTATTTTTTGGACCTCCTCCATACAAGGGAGGAAGTCAGAATCAGCATCTATACGAGGCATGCCAAGAGCAGTCTGTACAGCGGCATCCTCAGGGTCAAAGGTAGGACAGGGTGTGAGAGGTTGTGTGGGTAAATGATATGGCAAATGGTACCTCTCTTTACAGTCTGAATCAACCAAAGGTCTCCCGAACTCTTTTTGGTTTTTTAATTTTTTCTCATTATTTTGTATTTTTGGCGATTGTAAGCTCTCATGGAAATCCTCGAGTGAACCCATATCACCAAATGGTGGAGTATCATGGTCGCTCTTATTTGTACTAGTGAGGTGGTCAATCCTCTGTCTCATCTGATCCATCATCCGGGTCAAGTGCTCAAGGGTGGACTCCATGAAAGGTAACTCCAACAGATCAGACTCGGGTGGATGTGAAGGTGGAGAATACGGAGGTGGAGGTGGGTGTGCGTAGAAGTCCGAGGTCTAATGCTGTGGCTGAGGCGGGTATGTACAAAAATCAGAAAAAATAGGAGAAGGGTCCTCCTGATAGAAGGGAGGTGGACCGATTGGAGTGAGCAAGGAATCCACAAAGTCCGGATAAAATATGCTCCAGGGGTCCATCTTGAAAACAAGAAGAAATGATCGGGAGAGCACGACGGTCAAATCAAGAGAGTGAAGAAGAAAGGCGTAAATGTGCAAGGACAATCTAGAAGCACACAAAACAATCACAAGCAAAAATGAAACAAGACAAACCCTCAATTCACCTACTCAACTCGGTAGAGACCGTAAAATGCGGTCTTTTTATATTGTATGTTCTAGAGTTAGGTGAGAAGTCAAAAATTGCACACACACTTAGGAGGCTGAAATGGGATTTGGGCACTAGTCCTTAGGGTGTGCGCGAGCAAGTAAAAGCGAAGACAATGAGGGGATTACTCGCCCCAAGAGAAGATTTTTCTTTTTGATCGATTTTTAGGGTCAAGTAATATTAACAGTCCCAATTTTATTGATTATCACTTTTTTGGATTTTTAGCGAGAAATGCACGCGCCTAACGAGGATTCAATTCCTTTAAGCACCTAGGTTGGCAAAATCAGAGGGAGAGTCAGAAAAGCAATGCAAGCGACAAATCAATGATGTATGCTAAAGAGAAATGCTCACCTTGCCTCCAGCACTCTACATGCAAGGATGCTCAGTAGAATTGAAACCTATTCTATATGCAAATGCAAAGCCGATGAAATCACCCTAAGTGTGAGAAGCTGCTATTAGCGGGAAGCACCACAAGTCGGTCACCGATCTTCAATCCAAAAGTCCGGTCTAGGCTCACCCCTCCTCCTCTCGACACATCGAGTTCAGGAGCAGCGCTTGGTAGGGTGGGCTCGCGGCATGAATGCTCGAAGATGATGAGGCGACTGTTTAAAGTTTTGAACTAAGTGCAAAGCACACTATAGGTACATGCAAGATATTAAGGTGTTTGGACCTACTCTATCGCCAAGCAATTCCTACAGCCAAGGGCTCAATCACACAAAAGAAATAAAACCAAAATCGAGAAACAAAATAAAAAAATGCGATGAAAAACACGAGAAAAGGCGCGGTGAGCCCCCAAGGGAACAATCACTTGGAAATTAGGCTCGAAAGTCCAAAGTTTGGGGGTACCTGTATTATTACAAATTAAAGTCTCTCTCTAACTAAAATTACAGAAATAAATACAATGAAATAAATGCAACAACTAAGGTGGAGCTCGGGCTACAAAATTCCTCTTCGTCTCCTCGGTGCTCAGCTGGCAGATGTCGTCTTCACGTGGGTGCGTAGGTGCTTAGGGTGGAGCGCCTCCCTCGATCCGCAGTTCCTCGCACAAAGTCAACAAAAGAGAAGGTTAGATAGCTCAACAGATATATCAAAAATAAAGAAAATAAAATAAACATAAAAAGCCGTGAAAACAGACAAATAATCATAAGCACAAGCAAAAAGCCGAACTACGCATTGTTGCTCCCCGGCAACGGCGCCATTTGTTGAACTAAGAAATTCCACAGGTCTAAAGTAATCCACACAAGGTGGGATCACGATGTCGCTGAGGCGACCCGCAGGAAAATCACAAATTCAAACAACAATTAACCCACAACAATCAAATAATACAATCAAAGTGAATGTGCGGAGTTAAAATTTATTATAACTCTACAATAAGATGTGTAAAGGTGCAAGTATGTGTAGAGTTCGAACACATGGAGCAGACAGGTAGAACGAGTCAAAAATGCACAAAATATGTGAATGTGATGATTTGCCTATTGATGCTGTTTTTTGTGGGTTTTTAATTTTATATATTTCTTAATTTTATTTTTAATTTTATATTTTTGTATTTTGATTTTTAATTTACTTATTTTATATTTTCTTTTTATATTTTATATTTTTTTATTTTCTTTTACTTTAAATAGGAATATATATACAAAATAAGAAAGGAAAGGAATAAGTATTTATAAAAATAGATAAAAATACTAAAAAATCAGAAAATAAAATGTTTTTGGCTTTTTTATATTATTCTAATGTTTTTGTGATTTTCTAGATTTTTCCTAATTTTTTGGTATTTTTTAAAGTAAAAAAATACTAAAAACAGTGAACAAATTAAAAAGCTGAAACTAAAATGGAGAAATAAAATAGAAAACAGTAACAAAAATTCTCCAAATTATTTTTAGATTAAAGATAACAAAATAAAGAAAATTCAGGAAAAGAAAACACAATTATTAGATTTTTGATGAATTTTACAAATTTTTATAAAGGTTTTTAGAGTTTTATGATTTTTAGGGGTTTTCTTATATATATTTTTTTATGATTTTTCGATTGAAATTAAAACACACTAAAATATGCAAAATATTTTTTTTGGGAATTTTCTAAGGTGTTTTTATAATTTTTATGTATTTTCAAATGCAAACCGTGTTGAAAACAAGTGTTTTTGAATTTTTATAAATAATAAAATGCAACAAAAATATAAAAGAAAAATATAATGTTAAACTACTAACAAACAGAGACCTATGATGATTTTTGGGGATTTTTTTGAGTTTTATAGAGGCTCGTATTAAATACTAGAACCATAAAGAAAATGCATACATGTAGGGGCATTTTTGCGAATATGGAAAAGCTTGGGGGCCTTGGTGCAATTTTTACTCAAAATATATAACGCAAGAAATAATTCCCTGGACTGAAACTAAATACCCAAAGGTTCAAGGTTGCGCCTGCAAAAAACGCCCTGAGCCACGTGACACGCACGTGGTCGAGCGAGGATCTAAACGCAATAGTCAAAAACACAGGGACTATGATGCAAAAATGCCAGAAAGTTTATAACTGCAATTGAATATTTTGTGAATAAAAGTTAATATGCAAAATCCCCTGGCTACGCCTGCAAAAATGCCAAGTCACGTGCAGATACGCACGTGACCTGGCGGGGGGCAAATAGGAATATTACAAAAAGGTGGCGGGTCTAACGCAATTATTACAAAACTTCAGAACGGCAAATGAAGGTTTACAATTCTATTAATAAATGCAAAAACTGGCGGGTATAAATTGCAAAATTTTCACCTATGGTGCGATCCAACGGCGGGAGCTTTCCCAATTATCCACGTGGTACGCTGGAGACACCCGATACCCCTTCGTGAGCGGAGGGCTAGGATTAGATCCCAACCGTGGATCTAACGGTGTTGGGTATCCTTAATCCGACGGTGGCTACTTGTCCAGGAGAACTCAGCCAAATCAACGGCGGCGGAGGCACCAGGACAAACTCGTCAAGAACAGGTCCTCGACGAGTTGTAGGACGTCGTAGCGCACTCCTCCGGCTGAATCAGAGCTCCAAAATGGCCGGCTGAACTCCTGTGACGGTCTTCTAGCTCCTAGTGGCGGCAAAAGGGACCGGATCACTACAGAGCTCCTCTACGGCGTGGCGATGGTCAGGGTACTCCGGCGACTTCCAAAATCGCCCCCAAGCGTATGTGAACTCCTGAGACCTGCAAAAACAGTGAAGGCACGCACGGGCAAAGTGCCGCGGTCCCGCAAAGGAGTGGAACAAGGTGGTAATATGAAATCGAAGCTCGGTGGAGCGATCTCCGGCGAGGTGAACGGTGAAGGCGAATGTGGGGGTGTCGGTCGAAAAGGAAGATGGTCAGATGATCCTAAGGCTATAGGAAATAAAATCAAGCAAAAAAATGAACAAAAAGCAGACCTCAAGGGCTAGAAGCCCAAGGTGGATACCTCGACGGCCGTCGGCCGGAGATGGGGTGGAAGCTCCTCCCGGCCCTCGCCTAGCCTCGCGCGAAGGAGCTGGAGATCCCCCTGTCACAAGGATCGATCCAGAGCTCCAAAGTGAGGGTTCAAACTCGAGGCAAAAGGGTTCAAGGAAGAATGGGGGTTTTAAGTCGTTTTTGAAAAGATGGCGATTGAGCTCCCTTCGAGACGAGGTCATGGGTGGAACATAGATGATCTGCCCGAGAGATGTGGTCGGCGTGGATTACAGATGAACAATGATGAAAAGTCAAGAAGATGACCTTACCAATGGAGGCTAGGAGCAAGCTCCAAAATAGTGAGAAAGGGGAAGAAAATGCATGTCCAGAGGTCATAGACCTGGGGTCATGGAGTTGAGCCCCGGTCAACGGATGGCGTGTCCTGATTGGGCCACGTCATCCGCAAAAAGACAAAAAATAAATAATTGATTTGTAAATTAAATTAAAAATAATAAACGATTTTATTAATTTTAGGTTATTAAATAAAAAATGTTTATTATTTTATAAATTATTTTATTATGATTTTTAATTATTTTTTAGGGGTTTAAAATACAAGTTACCTCTTATGCCCTTTGTAGGTATCTATATCTATATATTTAAGTATTTTATTTTTATTTTGTGAATTTTATTTATTTATTTTTGTTTATTATTTTATATATTTCTAAAGTATTTTTATACACTTAAATATATTTTTATTTTATTTTTCTGATATATTTTGTACACTTAATAAAATACAAGTGTGAATTATGCAGGTATGTATACAGGTATTATACCTATGTATGCTCTATACAAGTATTTTATTTTGTGTTTTATTTAGGTTTTTATTCTGATTTTAATGTACAAATATATTATAAGTAATATTTACAAATTATAAAATAATTAATAAATAATAAAATGAATATTTTAATATGTACAAGTATACAATAGGGATCCAAAACTCAACTTTCAAACCGTAGCTCCGCCAAATGCGAAACCACCGCCATTAAATAGCTTATTTTAAACTATATACAATTAAAGGTGAGTTTGTTGTATTTGAAGTTTTTATTTGGGAGATACAGGTCTGGGAATTTGGGATTCTGGATTTTTATTCAGATCATAACTTTTTATCTGTACATTATTTTTGAGTGAAATAAATTTTGTATTTTTATTTATTTAATTATCTACAACTTTCATGTACAAAGTTTCTTTATTTGAGGTATAAAAACTGGAACCAAAAATAGGTCCCAAAATGAATAAAGAATCAATAAAATGAAAGGTATTTTTGTATTTTATTTTGGCACTTATCTCCCCCTACTTTTTTCCTTATCGACCTAGTCATCGAGATGACTAGGTCTCGGGGTTTCAGGTCATAAAATATTTACAATATTTTATTATTTTTCTTTTCTTTTCTTTATTCTATAATTTTGTCTTTAAAAACTGTATTTTATACACTTTTCACACACATATGCATGAATGCTAAAATGCATGAATTAATGATATTTACACGCATTTACTAGGGTTTTTAAGAAAAAATGATAGAATAAAGATGATGAAACGTAGATTCATCAGGTATATATAAGGATTATACAAATTTTATGGAAGATTTTATAGAGGATTTTATACACACGTTTTATATATAAGTTTTATATACATGTCATATAAAAGAGTTTATATACAATAAAGAATTTTACAAGAGGGAAAATGATCAAGGTTTTTATACATGTGGGTTTAACGAATATATATACATCCCATAATTTGTATTCCTTGTGACAAAATAATTTTACAAACATTATACAGGAAATAATTATACAACACATTTTTTATAGACATTTTAATTAATACAAGCATGACTTTTGGCTAAAGTATATATACAAATATACAACACCCCCTATACTTAGCTCAAACTATGTCCCCATAGTGGTCAAAGAGCTACAACGGAAGACATAACTCGTGCTAAGTATAGAAAAGTAAAAAGAATCATATACAACAACAACTCAAAGAATATACGAAAAGATAAAAGTCGGTGATCCTCCCCTATACTTGGGATCAAATAATCCTAAGTATAGAAGACTGTACAAACATGGAACACCGAGGAAGAGAATGAACAAAACCAATGACTCGACTCATCCTCCCCTATACTTAGGGTAAAATATACCTAATAAAGAAAAGAATATCGTCAGGTTGAAGGACAAGCGAGTGATCAAAAGAATGAAAAGAAAATAAAAACATGAAAAAGACGGTATAAACAACATCGCTCCCCCTATAATTAGGGTAAGGGATCCCTAAGTATAAGCAACAACAAGAGTGATGAAACATGATGAATATGAACAATTCAAATCATTCACCTCCCCTATACCTAGGATATAGTAGATTCTAAGTATAGCGCGCACACACACACATGGAAAAGAGGTGAATGATAAAATGGAAGAAGAAGGAATAAAATGAAAGGATATGTACAAGAGAAAATCAACTCATGTATCAATCACAAAAGATGTCAAAAAGTCATCGTCCGATACTACAGATATATAATCAACCACGAACATGAATGCATCATCTAGATATGGCTTCTGCAATTGTCTGTTCACAATAAATGATTGTGCATCAGATGACAACCTAGATATGACAATACTACCATTGTCGCATACATCTCTCACAATGAACGTTCCTGACCAGTTGCTTTTCAATTTTCCTGGAAATAACTTCAACTTAGCATCATAGAACCCTACTTTCTGATCATGGGAGAAAGTCTTCCTTCTAATGTGTCTATCATGCCAACACTTCATTTCTCCTTATACATGAGTGAGTTGTCATGCAAAATCTCAAAATTCCAACAATTTCTTCAGATCCAACTTCCTATTCTTTCATGTTCTCTCATAATCAAGATTGCATACACATAGTGCCCATAATGATTTGTGAATTAATTCTACTAGCAGGTGGCAAGGCTTTCCATACACCAATCTATAGGGAGACATATACAATGGAGACTTGTACGTCGTTCGATAAGCCCATAGAACTGAGTCAAGCATCTGAGACCAGTTCTTCCTATCTGGATGTACAAGTTTTTCCAATATAATCTTGATCTCCCAATTAAAATCTCAACCAGGCCATTAGTCTGTGGATGATAAGGAGATGCTACTTTGTATTCAATAACGTACTCCTTCACAAGTTTCTTCACTTCTCTGTTAATGAAATGGCTTCCTCCCTCTCAAATAAGTATCTTGGGAATACGAAAGCACTCAATTATATGGTCCTTGAGAAAGGAATACACCGTACGACTGTCAGCGGCTCCGGTGGGGATAGCCTCCACCCATCGACTAACATAATCCTTGGCAAGCAGGATGTACTGATATCCATGATTGACAGGAAATGGGCCCTTGAAGTCCATGGCCCAAGCATAAAAAACATCAGAAATCTATATATATCTCAAGGGCATGTTATTTTTGGAACCAATAGTTCCTCCCAACTTTTGACAGTAAGTACATCCTCGAACATATTCTGTAGCATCCTTAAATAATGTTGGACACCATAGGTTGCTCTGTAAAATCTTAGCTGTCGTGTGCTTCCTCGAATGATGCCCACCTGAATCTAATTTGTGATAGTGCTCAAGTACACTAGGGTATTCCTCCCGAGGAATGCACCTTCCCTAGATACAATCCGCACCCTCATGAAACAGGTACAGATCCTCCCATTGGTAAAAATGTATCTTAAACAGAAATCTGTCTACCTTATGCTTCGAATGATCTGGTGTGTCTTTCTTGGAGATAAGATAGTTCACAATATCATCATACCATGGGAGTGAGTCCACACGCAAAATGGTCTCATCTTGAACGGTCTCCGAAATAGGAATCATGCTCTGCTCAGAAGTTTCTACATCTGTAATGCAGGGAAGGTGATCTTCCACAACATTTTTCACTCCAGGTTTATCTTGAATCTGTAAATCAAATTCCTGGAGAAGAAGGATCCATCTGATAAGGCATGGTTTGGCATTCTTCTTTGCCTGTAAGAATTGTATGGCAGTGTAATCAATGTACACAATAACATGAGAACCAAGAAGGTAAGATCTGAACTTCTCAAATCCAAACACAACTGCAAACATCTCCTTCTCTACAACTATGTAATTACGTTATGCTCCATCTAGAGTCTTGCTAACATAGAGTATAGAAATGGTATCTCATCCCTCCTCTGCCCTAAAATAGCTCCAACTGCAAAATCTGATGCGTCCGTCATGATCTCAAAGGGGCGAGACCAATTTGGTGGTTGTAGGATAGGAGCACTAGTATGTCTTTCATCTGATGGAATTCAAGAAGGAATTTCTCATCAACAACAAACTCACTCTCCTTGCATAGAAGCTTAGTCAAAGGTCTTGCGATCTTGCTGTAGTCCTTAATAAATCACCTATAAAATCTGACATGTCCCAAAAATGACCTTAACTGCTTTAAATTTTGCGGTAGCTCTAGTTTGAATATCAACATCGATCTTAGTTAGGTCAACCTCCATGCCATGTTTGGAGATGACGTGGCCAATACAACCCCATTAGTCACCATAAAGCGACTCTTCTCCCATGAGAGCACTAGGTTTACCTTGCAGCAACATTGAAGGACTCGGTCTACATGAGCAAGACATGCGTCAAAATTATCCCTGTAGACCGAGAAATCATCCACAAAGACCTCTAGAAAACTACCCACCATATCGACGGAAACGACCAACATACACCTTTGGAATGCAGCGGGAGAATTACACAATCCAAAGGGCATCCGTCTAAAAGGGGT
The DNA here is from genome assembly GCA_037367405.1 of Ottelia alismoides. Lineage (NCBI taxonomy): Eukaryota > Viridiplantae > Streptophyta > Magnoliopsida > Alismatales > Hydrocharitaceae > Ottelia > Ottelia alismoides. Next base: position 624,305 of record JAZKJV010003206.1, read on the forward strand.
AGGTGCCAAATGGACAAGTAAAAGTAGTTTTCTCCTACTCCTCATAAGCGATAGCAACCTGGTTATACCCTGAATACCCATCCAAGAAATAAAACAACTCTTTCCTAGCCAACCTCTGAATAATCTGATCTATAAAGGACAATAGAAAGTGACCCTTCTTGGTAGCTGAGTTCAAGCACCTGTAATCTAAACAGACATGCCATGAAGTCGGTACACATGTCAGAATCTCCTCAATACAATCATTCTTCATGATAGTAATCCCAGATTTCTTGAAACCACATGTAAAGGACCGACCCACTTGGAATCCAAAATAGGATAAATAAAGCCATCATCACACCATTTCCTGATCTCTATCATGACAACCTCCCTTAGGTTCATATTTAGACGACGTTGACACTCACGGTACGGTTTACAGTCATCCTCTAAGTAGATATGATGTGAGCACAATGCTTGACTAATCCCATGGAGATCCGAAATATTCCATCCAATGGCCTTACGGTTTCCCTCAAGAACCTCTAGCACGCGAGATTCTTGTTGATCGGTCAACTACGAGCTGAGGATGACCGGAAACATTTGTGAGGGACCCGCAAGGAAGGCATAATTCAATGTTGATGGTAAAGCCTTGAGCTTAGGTGGGGTCTGAATTGACTCTATAATAACCTCTGTAACTACAGTGGTAGAAGGTATATGATATGTACTCTGTGAATTATCCACCATGGCTACTGTTGTCTCAACAAATAGAATCTCAGAAAGATCTACAACGAATGATATCTACTCATAAAGGATCGACTCATCAGTGTGTTCTATAATCTCATCAACAAAGGGCTCAAACATCTTAGAAATAATCTCAGAATGGTGTCTATCATTAATGCATATCTCAGAAAATCAACAAGTAGCTTAGATATCTCAGCAGGAGGTATATCGACAATAATCTCAGAATGATGTGTCAAAGGAATATCGGAAGGTACCTCCAATCTCTCAGACTGATCCTCAAGAATTAGCTCAAACTACCCCTCAACAAACAACTCAGACAGATCAATAAGGGAACTCATGTCGACTGTGCTTTCCTGAAGTTCCTTATGGGAAAGGAACTCCTGGGTATCTATTGAATTAGTTAAAAGATCTGTCTCTCTAAATTCAGTAAGAAAATCATAGTCCTCAGGATCTGGTGTAACTGACTCTCTCTCATCTGTAGTAGGTGGTGGTGGTGAAGCCCAAGGATCGAGGATCATCTCAATTTTCATCTTGTCACTACTAGAGTGAAAGATGATTTATCTGGTCCCATAATCAACTACTGCTTCGGCCATTCAGAGGAACGGTCGACCTAGTATGATGGGGTATGGAGTAACAGTGCAGGTGTGTCCATATCCATAACAAAATCAATAGGGAATTTCATTTCCTACACTGTTACAATAATGTCCTTTAAAACCCCCCTCGACCTCTTGATTGATCTATCATCAAATTAAAGGATCATCCTAGTTGATCTAAGAGATCCTAACCTAACTCAGTGAGTAGAGAGAATGTCATGAGATTAATAGAGGAACCACTATCAAGAAGAGTGCGATCAAATTCTTGATCAAAAATATGGCAACAGAAGTGAGGTGCTCCCTTATCTTTCTTTTTGGGTGGGAGCTTGCTGATGGCATGAACTGTGGCCATGGTCAAGATGTGCTTTCTATCTTCTTTCATCTGTTCTGCTTGGTTTGACACTTTTGAGTACTGAGAAGTAGCTAATCGTTTTTTATAAAATCAATAGTCCAAATGAAAATTCAGGGTTGGCTCTATCCTGGTATTCATCTCTCATTCACTCCACAAGTAAATTCAAACAATGAGGGGTTTCCCCAAAGCAATTGTGATTGTCCTTACATTTAGTTTTAGGGTCAAGTTTTCGTTAGCAGTTCTGGTTTTACAAAGTCATTAAATTTTTTTGGAATTTTTTCAATAAAGCACCTACCGAGTTTCAAATTTCCTATTTAACTTGTGTAAGTAAAAACTAGTATGGAAGTCAGAAATGCCAATGCGCGATGAAATTTAATGATGCAAGCAGGGGATAAGAGATGCGTACCTTATCGTCGACAGTCTACATGCATGGTGATCCATGAAAAATTTAAATACAGAAAATTAAACTAACCACAATGATGCACGTGAACCGTCCTAGCAATAATTTCTATTAGCGGGCAAGAACCAGTTAGTTTGACTAAGTACAAATTAAGCTCTTCTCTATAGGTGCAGAAGTTATTGTTTAGGATTTGGACCTTATTAATTATTTGGCTCAAGCAAGTTAATAAATCATATCACTGATGGCTCAAGCACATAAAATCATGAGAAACAAAGGAAAAGAAGGCAATGAAAAAAAACCGCTGAGGCCCTCAAGCGCACCGGCATTTGGCAAAACATACCTTGTTGATGAATGCAAAAATCAAGGTGTCTAAAATGAGCCTCACATGGCGAGGACTTAGTCGATGTGACAACTCCTCAACATTTGTGTTAAATCAACAATCAACTCACACAATGAATAAATCAAGTAAAATAATGTGAATCAAAATTTATTATACCCTACTAAATATGTATAGTGAAAGGCAAGTAGGGGTTGAACACATGAAGCAATGATGTAGACCAATGTGAGATGAAGAAAATCAAACACAAGATGTCTCTCAAATACTTAGCCAAAAGATCGTTTTGTGGGTTTAAAATTTTTTAAATTTTTATTTTAAAATTTTGTTTTTAATTTCATATTTTATATTTTTCTTTTCTTTTTTTATTTTTCTTCTCTTTTTTTATATCAGAAATATATTAATATATAAGTCTATATATACAATATAGGATAATATATATAAATATAACTAAAAATAATTAAAAATTATAGAATTAAATATTTTTAGTGTTTAAATATTTTTTTACTATTTTTATGTTTTAGTTAAATTTGCTAATTTTTATATATTTTTAAAGTCAAAAGTACCCCAAATCGACAATTTAATAATTACCCAAAATTGAAATGAAGATTAAAAATAACAAAATAGGTCCAAAATTCTTCAAATCAATTTTAGTGTATAAATAATAATAAAGTGAAAATTATAAAAAAGAAATCAATATTTTCAGAATTTCTAGGAGTTTTTGTAGATTTTTATAAAGAATTTTGGGGATTTTTAATTTTTTAGAGTTTTATTTTTCAGTTTTTCTGGATTTTTATTCTGATGACTCCAAATACTTAAATAGATAAAATATATTTTTTGGGAATTTTTTCAAAATGATTTTATATTTTTATTGGTTTTTTATCTAAATAGGGAATATTTGGAATATTTTTTTATTTTTATAAATTAAGAAAATGCCTAAAATCAAAACATAAAATTATAGCATGAATCTACATCATGCCAAGCACCGATGCCTATTTTTTGAGATTTGTTTGAGCACATATGGTGTTTTTAATAAATAGAGAAAACACACAAAAATTACTGAACTAGAAGGGTAAATATGCAATTAAAATAAAGTACAAGAGTCTTATTGCAATTTTTAAAAAAATATATAATGGGAATTTAAAATTAAAAGACTAAAAGAAAATACGAATACCCGTGAGGGTATGCCTACAAAATTGCTACCTCACGTGGGACAACACATGAGGTGACGTGGATTGGACTTAGTTGCAAATATTAAAAGTTTTAGGGCTATTTTTAAATTTTACAAAAAAATATAAGCAATGGAGGAATATTTATATATTAATTTTTAAATACAAAAATAAGTTGGGCCTAAGGTGCAAAATACCCAGCTAAGGCGTGGGAATGGACGACTGATCTCCCTTCACTTGCCACATGTCTACTCCTCTACTGCTGATGGCGGTTTGTGCGTGGATGGTCCAGATTACATCCCACGTAGGAGATCTATGGCTCAGGTGCATCGCATCCAAAGACTGTTGGGCGTTCTAGGGCTCCTCCTCGATCGGATGGTCGAGACCTCCCCTGGAAGAGCATGGAAGAACTCAGGGTTGTTCGAGCTTCGATCGCACGTAGTTTCCTCCTCCGACAAGATCAGAAGCTCCTTTGAAGCACAAAAGCTCCCTGGAAGTTGTGCGCACCAACAAGTGGGCATGGACAAGCCCTAGGAGGTCTCTGGAGAGGGCCATGCAATGACACTCTTTCTCTTTGCGTCCTGCAGGGGAATGGTCAGCACAAAAAACATGGAGCTCTGGGGAGCTCCAGGTGGCAGAATGGAGCGAGGTGATTCAGAATGGTGGTCTCTGGCAATGGGAGGGGATAGGAGATCAGGGATCCAAATCTTTACAAGATCTATTTGGATTAGGGGATCGCGGAGCCACGATAAGCGAAGGGGAAAGAGGAGGAGATGGTCGCGGGTCGGAATGAGGTCGGGACAAAGAGGAAATGAGTGGCAGAGCTGGAGCTCCGCCGGAAGAAGGAGTTGGATTTTTGAGGAAATAACACGAAATCAGGCAAAATAGAAACCTAAACTAGCTTACTTCTATGCTAAAGAATGGCGACGACGCTCCAAACCTACATAGGTTCGACGCCATTCGACACCTAAAGGAGTCCCCGATGTTCCTATTGTCACCAGAAAGAAGAATCACTCCTTAGAACTAGGGTTTAGTGGCGGAAGAGGGATAAAAAAACTTGGTTGGATTAGATATTATATACAGGTGGTGGAGCGAGGTCAAAGAATGAGGGAGCGTGAGCGGCTCAGAGGTCCTCGACCCAAAAAATCAAGCCCTCGTGATAGGGTTAGGATCAAGGCAAGAAGTTGACGAAGAAACTAACTCGAAACAATGATTGCATCGATCGAGAAAAAGTGATGGCTTCTTTCATTCCCATTTTCATTGCAGGCATGTACTCCATGGCCTTAAGGAGGGGCATCTCTAAAAAGATGTTCTGTAAGATCTCAACCACTCCGGGATCAGATAGAGTTGTTTTTAGTTTTTGGATTTTATTTGTTTTCTTTAAGGAAGAAGGAAATGGTACAGAATCGAAGACAACATTCAAATTCTCATTTCGATTATTCAAAATAGAATCCTCATGTACAATAGGACAACCACAATTAGTATGTATACTGTAGTCCAAAATAGGTGGAGAAGAAACAAAATCTAAAATAGGACGGGATGCTATTGGTGGTGTAGAAGAAGAATCCACAACTGTTGTGTTCTCCCTCTCTGTTGGTGGTGATATGCATCTAGCTGGCGAAGGTGAAGATGATGATGGTGAGGAAGAATATGGTGAAACTCCATGTTCGGGTGCTGCTACACTAGGCCTCGGCAATGATGGTGAAGAAGATGATGTGGAAGGTGAAGCTCTCTTAGTGGCTGACTCTCCAAATACCAATGGCTTTGAAGGTGGCTGCAATCTCCTACAGCTCCCGAGATGAATGGCATTATATAAATAGGTAAAATCAAGATCCATAGCTGTCTCGAGTATGGATAGATCATGGGTACATGCTCTTTGCATCTAAAGTTGTCTGGTTTGGATTCAATCTGCGCTGGGATCAATGTCTTTGTGGTGGTCAGGTCATCAAGCCTCTGAGTAAGACCATTGATATTCTTCATTAGCACTGCCAACTGATCAAGTGCTGGATTCACCGAAGGTTCATTGGGATGCTCAATGATGGGCTATCACTGAGACTAGTAATGAGAGGCTCCTAGTATCCATATTGCTGGTAATGAGGAGGAGGAAAATATACAGACTACTGCTGATGGTAAGGTTGTGGAAAATATGCAGACTTCATCTGTTGCTGGCCATGTCTCCAGTTCTAGAACTGAGGTGGAGACAGAATGTGAGGCTCGAATTGCTGGTGTTGGTATTGTTGTGGTCTGCCTCCCTAAAATTGGTGGGCGGGAGTTTGACCATACTAGGAACCCAACTAGCCTTGCCCTGAGGGACGGGGCTGGTTACGCTCTTGGTCAAACCGAATAGCATTCACCTCTTGAATGATAGGTAGAGATGTATCCTGCTACTCAAGAATGTATGGATCTTCCTGCTGGTACGGTATAATCTGTTGTGAATGCTGCAGGACCTGGTGAAAAGTTTGCACGTAATAAACGTGATTAACTATGGATCGTCCTTCGGTACTCTACTAGGTGGTAGTGGAAGAAGTCTGCTCCCAGGAAAAAGTGTCGGCTGCTGCACTCACACTCTAGCATGCGTTGATCGTACTCACAAGAAGCTCTAGGTGCGTCATTATCTTATTCAACTTATCCAGGTTCTTCATCCTCTGTTCGATCACTTGGAGCTTCTCCAACTCCTTTGACTATTTCTCGATTATGTCCACTTTGGATAGGTTTTCTTATGATGGTCAGATCAGAACTGTCCAACCTATCCACTTCAAGTGATGCTGTCATATTAACAACCTTGTGTGGAACAGAAGGAGAAGTGACAAGATGCTTCTGGAATGCACGTGAAGAAGAGAGAGTTGTGGAGCTCTCTGCCATCTCCTCAAAAATCAGTACTAGGACATCCTCGTCCTTGTGAAAATGACTTCCTCCACAAGCGGCATCTACTAGCTTGTGGTTGTCATGACTCAAGCCCCCAAAGAAAATTCGCACTAGGATCATCTTTGGAATGTCATGATGGGGGCACTTCTCCTTAAAATCTTTGAATCATGCCCATGCCTCGTTAATAGGATCATGGGACATTTGGGAGAAGTTTGCTATCAGTGATCGCATTTGGTTGAGGCATACAAGTGGGCAATATTTGCCTAGAAAAGCAGACCTCAACTCTTCCCATGTAGTGACAACTTTTCCTAAACGGTTTACCTAATATAGGGCCTTGTCCTACAAGCTAAAAGGAATCGTCATCATGTTCAGTACCTCTAATGTGATGTTAGGGTAATGGATTGTGATGCATATGCAATCGAATTGCTGGAGGTTTACATAAGGTTCTTCGTTTATATTTCCGTGGAATATGGCGAGCAATGATAAGATAGTGGGCTTAAGCTCAGAATGCCCATGAATCACATGAATTTGAATCCATGTATTTTCCTTTCCTGCACCTGGATTATAGGATTCTCTTAATGAGAGATTAGCCACTGGCTCTACAGGTTCATCTCCCCCATTCCCACCTCCTCCATTGTTTCTATCCTCCTCTCTCCTATCTTGCCTCAGCTCGAGAATCATATCTCTCAATGGAGCCTGAAAGTCAGCCTGTTTCATTAACTGGGATTGAATGGATTGAATAGACGCTAACATGGTAGTGTTCATTTCTCTCTATTCATCTATGGAACCTTTTCCTTTAGGTGGCATCAAGTGCACTGTCTCGCTTTTTGCAAGTGTAAACTGTATTGGATTAGTCTTCAAGAATGATGGAGTCCCAAATGATAGTTCAAGATTAGAGTCAATCTTGAACAATGGATTGATAGATGAGGTGAAGGGTGAATTGGAGAAAGAGCAATACTCGGGAAGTGAGTCACCACAAGTAGAAAACGATCACTTTGGAGTGTGAAATGAGTATGCAAAGTCTGAACTAGAAATGCTTCAAGTCGACATCTTCAATATGAAGAGGATAGATGCGAGAAAATGAAAGTCAAATAAGAAGAGAATGAGTAGAAGGTGAAAAAGGCGTGAAAGGATATCTAACACTAGAAATCAAACACAATACAAACACCCTATTCACCAAATCACACAACTGAAGATAGTAAGAGTTCGGCCTTTTATCTTTTCAGTTACTATTTGGTGAATGCAATCTTTGGAAGAGTTAGCGAGTTGTTAGGTGGTTGTATTTCCTTAATGACTAGCCCAAATTTTTACGACTAGTTGCATCTACTTTCAACCAGTATGGGTGTAATTCAGACCGTAAAACGGCTACCCGTTACTTAAGTACGAAACATTACACAGTGTCCTTTAAACCACCCACTTTTCTAAGGACAAGGGCCAAACATGAGGTTTGTTAGAGCTATAGGAGAAGGTCGGAGGATTGACCAAAGTCAACTCGCAGGGAGCTCAGGTTGGTACACGTAGACCAATAAGAAAAATCCGACTTGGAAATTATTTGTAAAATGTGTAACGAATAATAAATGATTTTATTAAATTAAAGTTATAAAATGAAAAATGTTTATTATTTAAATATTTTTTTATGAATTTTATTTATTTTTTGAGGTGTTAATTACTAGTTAATTTTTAGGGTTTCCTTTATTGATATATTTAGCTATGTTTTGAGTCTATTATTTTTATTTTGTATTTTTTTAATTTTTTTAATTTCTTATTTTATCCATTGACAACTCATTTTTATATATGTAAATATATTTTTATTATATTTTTCTGCTATATTTTTAAATAAATAAGTATATTTATTATATAGGTATAAGTATAGGTATTCTATCTATGTATTCTGTATATTTATTTTATCTTAGTGTTTTATTTGTGGTTTTATTTTACTTTTTATGTTTAAATATTTTATAAATAATATTTACAATATAAAATTACAAAAATAATAAAGAATAAATAAAATGATTGTTTTATTCGAGTATATTGTACAATAGAGGTCTAAAACCTAACTTTTACACTTTAACTCCAAATAATATGAAACCACCTTCATTAAATAGCTTAATAAAAGTTATATAAAATAAAGGTGATTTTGATTCATTTTGAGTTTTTATTTGAGGGATATGGGTCTGGAAAGTTGGGATTTTTGCTTTTTATTTAGACTATAAAAAATACACTGTATGTTAGTTTTATATGAAATCATATTGGTATTTTTCTATAAATTATTATCTACAACTTTCATGTACAAAGTTTCTTTATTTGAGGTATAAAATATGGAAAATAAAATAGGCTCCAAAAATGAATAAATAATGAATTAAATAATGGGATTTTTTGGGGAATTTTGGCCCTTATCTCCCCATACTTCATTCCTTGTCGACCTAGTCATCAAGATGCCTAGGTCTCGGGGTTTAGGGTCATAAAATACATTTGAATTTTATTCTTATTCTTTTCTTTATTCTATAATTTTGGCATTAAAAATAGTATTTTATACAGTATTTATACGAGAAAGAATGGGAACTAATTTGTATAAATTAATGGTAATTACATGCATTAGCTAGGATTTTAAGGCCAAAGTGATAGAATAAAGGTTATGAAATGACATGATTTTGATGATGGATCTTCTCTCAGCAAACAAGTTTAGAATATGGATTCAGAATAGATATCAGCTCTGGTCCTGAGACTACTGGTGAAAGCCTGTAATGACTCCTGAAAGCTGATCGCATCCCATGGGTTATCCGATGCATCTCATATTTGACTACTCACTGAAGTGGATCCTGCTACTTCCTCTCAAACCATACTAATATATTATTATTGAGATGGGTTTCTCATTGATTTCTCTTATTTTTAATTAGGCTTGTCCACTTTTTTGGAGTTTTTTTTAAATACTTTATATAGCAACATTTACATAAGAAGTTTTTCCTCTTGATCTAGTAGACTATCCCTCTTTTGAAGCATTATTACAACCTACACTCTCCTGTCTTTAAAAATCTCTGCTACTGGACGGCTTGGGGTGTACTTCCCTCCCTAGACGAGGACAAATGTTTCCACTTATGTGCGTCTCATACCTGCAAATCCAATCCCCTTACAACTCCAAATAAGCTGAGCCAAATGAAAGATGCAGGTGTCCAAGTTAGGCCATTATCAACAAGAGCCATGTGTGTGTTCCGAAATACTCTACTTAGGAACTCAAGAATATATTGAAGCAAGTCTGTGATACTCAAAGAAATGAGTTAACTAGACCTGAAGTACCTTAATTCTAGTTCCAATAAGGTTGATGTGGTTAAGTAGATTTAAGGTCCAACAAAGCTCCAATCTTCATATTTTACATAGGCTAGTTCAATTGTCAAACTCAATCCGAAAAACGTGAATGCTATGCAAATTCTATATGCAACGCAGAAAATATTTTTGTGATGCAATTTTCAAACTTTGAACTTTTTTTATGGATTTTTGAAAAGGTTTTGCAAATTTTTATGCAATTTTTTTAAAAAGATTTTTGCAAATGTTTTTGGTATTTTTTGTTTGCAAATGTTATTTTTATTTTTGAAAATAAAATATTTCATCTAAGAAAATAGGTACAAATATTTACACAGGGAAGCAACGATTATTTACGAAAGTTTGGGTTTTAAGAATTTACAAGGTATGTTAATAATTTTATAGATATATTTATGCAATTAATAATAAATTTTAGTGTGATGTATATATTATTTAAACTTATTTGAAAAACATTTTACAAATAATTTTGAAAACTATAGTCCAAATTTTTACAAACATTTACACACATTTGAAAATCATTTTGCAAAATTTTTTTCAAACAATATATAGAGATTTTTCAAAATATTTTTGCAACCATTTTCAAACCATTTGCAAACAGTTTTTCAAACATTTTATTTCACACAATGAAAATAATTTTTTACAAATAAAATATTTTTACGAAGGTTGAAAACATTTAACTAAATGTTTTCGAAATAGATTTCAAAAGTTTTTTCAAGAAGATTTTCAAACTATTTTTCAAACATTTTACAAAAATATATTTTTACCTGATTTATTAATCAGTATATACAAAAAGAATTTAATGAATAATATGCATAAGTGATTTAAATGAATTTTATTGTATCCATATAGTAGTTTATACAATATTTTAGACATAACTATTGAAAATATGAAAGTACGAGTTATGACTAAAGTATATACGTTGTATATATGACCCCCTATACTTAGCTTGAGCTATGACCTCATAGATGAGAGAGAAAAAGATAAGACATAACTCATACTGAGTGTTGAAAAGCCTAAAGAATAAATAAATGATGAAGAAATAAATGAATGAGAAGTCGATCGTCCTCCCTATACCTAGCATCAAATAATCCTAAGTATAGTAGACTGTACACAAGGTATGGAAGGTCAAGGCTGGGAATGAACAAAAAAATGACTACTTGGACTTTCTTCCCCTATACTTAGGGTAAAATATAAATATAGACAAGAAGAGGAGACAATGGAGGGAATCAGAGAAGTGATCAACTTGGGGTGAACACCCACCCATACTTAGGACAAAGTACGCCCTAAGTATAACAATGATGAAGGGGATGACACCATTTTAGAAGAAAAAGAAACTAAAGAATGAAAAGAAGAAAAAAGAAAAGAAGAGAAGAAGAAAAGAAGAAAAATCATTCAAAAAATATTTTGATGTGCTTTATCTTCTACTGCAGCTGTGGAAGTATTCGGCTCATCATCATAAATCACTTGGATCGAGTCAACGACAGACAGAAATGTGTCCTATTAAAGATACGATTTCAGAAGCTATCCATTGACCACAAATGGTCGTGTGTTAGCTAATAAACCAGATATCATCATGCTTCCGTGGTCACGCACATGCCTCACTGTAAATGGCCTTTTCTATTTGCACTTCAGCTTGCTTGGAAAGATATTCAATTTCACATTGAACAACCACACCTTCTGACGCGGCTCGAAGGACTTGTGGCACATATGCTTGTCGTGCTACTTTTTGACCTTCTCCTTGTACATCAGGTTGTTGCAATATGCATAATCTTTGAATTCCAATAATCTATTCAGATCCACTTTTCGGTTCTTCCTAAATTTCACAGAGTCTAAGTTGCATATGTTGATGGCCCATAGAGATTTATGTATCATCTCGACGAGTAAATGGCATGGATTTCCATAGACAAGGCAGTAGGGAGACAATCCTAATGGTGACTTGTACACAATTCTGTAAGCCAAAATGACAGAATGAAGTAGCTAAGACCAATTCTTTTGATCCGGATGCACAAGCTTCTACGGGATGGTATTTATCTCCCTTTTTGGACATTCAGCTAAGCCATTGGACGGCAGGTGGTATGGTGAAGTGACACGATGTTCGATATAGAATTTCTGAGTTAACATCTTCACCTCTCTATTGATGAAATGGATACCCCCATTTGATATTAGAAATTTGGAAATCTTGAACCGTGTAATGATGCGATCCCTTAAGAATCGACAAACATTATGATTGCCAGTGGTTCGGGCATGGATAGCCTCCACCCAGCAACTCACATAGTCGACAGCAAGCAGAATATATTCGTAGCCTTGACTGTTCAGAAATGGGCCCATAAAGTCGATGCACCAAGCGTTGAAGATGTCTGATATCAGAATGAACTTCAAAAGCATTACATCTCTCACTCCTATGGTGCCACCCATTGTCTGGAAGTTAATACAATGCTTGTCACAGTCTTCTGCATCCATGAATAATGTAGGCCACCAAAGGCCACTCTGAAGAACTTTTTCCTGCGTTCGTCTGCCTGAATTGTGTCCTCCTGATTCTTTATCATGACTAAGTGCAAGGACACTCAAAACTTCCTCCTGAGGAATACACCTCCTCCGATTGCAATCTGTACCCTCACAAAATAGATATGGATTCTCCCATTGGTAAAAATAGATATTAGACAAAATTTGTCTACTTTCAACTTTGACCAATCCTTTGGAGTTTTCTTAGACACAAGATAGTTCTCAATGTCATCATGAAGTATATGGTAAGATCCTTAAGTGTATCACGAAAGCAAGCGGATCACATCATATGTGATCGGGAGCGACTGGTCGCACAAGCTGCTCGAACCTAATGAAATTTACAAATTTTTCATGCGATGAAACCACATGATCCAAGAACACTTCTCATATCATTTAATCTAAACCACAAACAAGTATTAGGGTTACCTCCTGAACCGTGGTTGCGATCGAGTCTCTAAATAAAGAGACCTCCTATCTCAAGTCCAATCTGATAAAGGAGACACTTGTGAGTGCGTTGATGAAACGCCTGCTCCTCGCAATCCATGCTGATGATCCATGTGACGAATCTCCTGATATCGTCACATGAGATACGACGTCTTCTTCACGAGCGAGGCGCACCGAAGGAGATGGAGATCCACAAGCAAATAATCTGACAACATAACGGCAATGGTGCTGCGATGGTGACTCTCTCTATGGCTCCATGGTGGATGTCCACACTGAGAGAGCGAAAGAGAGGATTGACGTGTAGGGAGAGAGAGAGAGAGATGGAGAGAGCCTTATGTTCTCGTTAAAACTTTGAAGAACAAGGAGTGCCCTTCTATTTATAATATTCAGGGGGTTCATAGATTACAATCCATCGAATACACAAAATTAATGGATGAGATTGATATGTGCTTCTTTTAATGGTCAAGATTTTTTTGTAAAAACACAAAAACAATTAATTTAATCTAGATTAAATATATCTTGAAAAATATATATAATTTAATCTCCAATTTAAATCAATCAAGCATGGAGATAAAGGGAAGGAAGATTGCCTCCTTCCATTACGTTGGGGGTGGGGTGGGGGGGGGGGGCAACAAACCTTTCCTAATGGGAATACGTGGTCGTCCACACTCCCTACTAGGAAGTTGGTAATCTCCATGTAATCCCATGAGACTACATTATACCTTAGAAATCTCCAATATTTACAACAACACTTGTTGTAAATTATTCTACAAAAATAATTCATAATTAATTTGAGAATATTGTAATCTTGCCATTGAAAAATTGTGAATCACTTTCACAACCAAAAAAAATATAAATTACATTTTCAATTAATTGTCCAATGTGTATCCAATTAAATACAAATAGCTCTCTCTTATATATTATAAATCACATTTATAACATATATGATTAATATGGATAGTGCTATCCACATTATTCATATCCACGATAATTAAATCACATTTAATCATCTTGGATCTCTATTCTCATGTGCCCAAATAATATGAATCATATTCATATTATTAACATCTTTGATAATAACATCACATTTAATTATCTTAGATAACTCTCCATATAATATGAATTAAATTCACGTTATTCATTATAATTAAAGCACATTTAATTATCTGTTTCCTCAATGCTTATCTACATATATCAAAAAATGAAATAATTCTTGAACTCTTTCAAGGATAATGCACTTTCTATGCGGATACATGGAGATAAGGACATGGTGATTGTACTGTTCCACGCATAGTGACTTGGATAATGTGATCACATCTCAAATCCAAATCTTGCGGACCTCCCATAGATGCTTGATTAAATCAAGGCCGTAGTTCCAATCTTCTCATTGTATTTGAATATCATTCAGATCTCTGTCCAACACTTGGACCAAGATTAGATCACTTCTCTACTGAGAGGAGTCACTAAAATCCAGACCCGTTTCATCACTCCCTGGGAATGGAAGCGTCATGGCTATACAATCATTTATGATCACATCACCCTCAGGTAGTCCTAATACCTGTACATCCTGCATACTGGAAGAGACAGATTAAACCCGAAATATTAGATCAATTTTACACTATCTACTTCAGGGATTTATTATTAAGTTTCTCATTTAACTATTGGGAGTTGGTATTGATCACATATATTCCAAAAGCATATATCATACCCATGTGTTGATCATATACTTTCCCAAAAACATATATCAAACCTAGAAATTCAGTCAAGCTTCAAAGCGAGATGACCATGCATGTAATTTGATCTTCCCAATTCTCATGAGTGAGCTCATGTCATCCAGTTCAGTAAATGAACTGTATGATCCCTTTGAGAGATCATATTACTCATATGCCCTTGTACGCACACCAGCGCACCAATGTAGAGACCTTTATTAGGTCATCAACCTATTGGTCTACCTACTGCATATACTCAGACATATATTAACACATCTTTCTCCATTCAGAGGATGCGTGCCTATATTGTGATAACATACGACATGTGACTTTGGTTATCTCGATCTCTTTAAGTCAACTCTATGACCTAACTTATCTAACACCTCTGAATCTCTATTCATATGCATAGGACCTGCATCAAGAGGTCGACTAGATATCAACATATAGTGAAAGGATTGCAATCTCCTTCTTGAGCTGGAGATCATCTCTTAATAATCATTTGACGGTACTTGATGAGTCCTCAATCTAACTCTTTAGAGATTCATCCAAGCACCAGCCTCTATGATTCAATAATTGAATCAACAGCTCTCTGATCATTAAGATGGCCATGGTACATAACCCTAATTGTAATAAGGGACCTATAATGCAAATTAGTTATTCTTCATTTCAGATCAAGGAATGATATTTGCAATAACATTTATTGCATAATGGCTCGTCGTAGGCTTGCATGTCCAACAATCTCCCACTAGCCCAAATTGCCATTGACGGTCTAATCTTTAAACCCACACTCATGTGACAATCATAGGATATTTAGTAAATAACTAGGTAAGCTGAGCAGTCAGTATGTTCTTGAGAGACTACGCCAAGTCCTTTTATGACACTTGCATATATCCAAGTAACAGTGCTAGCATCCAATGCGAATGTTGCGTCTTATACAACCAATACTCAATATCGTCAGTTATAGTGTCCTTGAAACTACAACTCAATAATTATCATAACCAGTATTTCCATTATCCTTATCAGAATACCCTTATTCCCAGAGATCTCTATCTCCTACGATATCCACAATTAAGACCTTTTATATCTATATCTATAAAGTCCGAAGCTCTTGAAGATAAGACTTTGAGATTACTATCTCTATGTTTTGTCATCTTTGAATATATTGTTTTTACTGCAACTAAGGGTTTTATCTCTATAGTAGGATTAGTAATAGTTTACTACTCCCACTGCATGGCAGACATATGACTTTCATACATATCTGGCATACACTGAGCTTCCCAAAGCTGATGCACTAGGGCATATAGCTTTGGTGTCCACATCCTCAACTATTTGAGGTGATATCCCTTTAGATAGGTGACGGGTCTGAGATTGTTCTTGTTAAGAATCGTGAATTATCATGCGTAGAAATGATTTGTCGTTTCGTTGTAGGCGATGATCGGAATCGGTCAAGAAAATAACCATAATTATTTAGTACAATTTTTAATCACGTGGTTTTATGTTTATTTTACTTGGGCAAGTCCCAAGGTCGAACACAAGGAGGCAAATGAACAACCTAGAATTATGTCTATCAAAATTCGTACGCGGTTTTAGAGGCGATCTTTTTTTGTAATTTTTTTAATGCAATTAAAGATGCAAAGTGAAATTTTGGCCTATTTTAGGGACTAAAATATAATTGTCAATCAAACGATGTCCGAAAAATACGAAACCTGGCCAAGATGCAATTTATGATGAAATGAGTGCACTGTAATATTTATGGAATTTTTGGATGTAATATGAATTTTTTTATGAATTTTTAAATGCAAATATAATGAATTTCAATATTAGTTACAATATATATTAAATCTAATTATTTTCAAGGAATAAAATTATCTAAAATCTATTACTAAGAATGGACCTCAGAAAAATCCCAGACCTCGAAAATGCGAGATATAATACCTATTAAAAATCAAATATTGAAATATGCAAAATGATTTTTATAGGACAAACTATGAATGCAAATGCGATTCTTTTTGGGCACAATGTCAAGCGCAATTAATTCTACAATATATGATTTTTAGGGAATTTTTAGACAAAGGTTAATCAATTATGAAATTTAAAGCACAAATTGGGAAAAGTATGCAATTTTCTACAGAACAATTAATTATTAATTAACCATCAATCACAAAAATGTCCGCAATATGTTAAACTTTAGAGAACTAAATGCGGAACAAAATGCTAATTTTGGATAATAAATAAAATGCAACATAGCTGTTCAAATTAAAGGGTGAACACAGGGGTATTTTTGCAATATTTAAATATAAAATAAAATTGAAATGCAGAGGGAGGGTCTTTATGTTATTACTGCTACTCCAGGGGGTCTTCTTGCAGAATCTCCATAGGGGCACGTGCATAGCATGTGCCCTCTGGTCGGTGGGGACTGGATGGCGAATAAGATACTCTCCGGGGGCTTCCATATAAATGTTCTGCGGCTCACGTGAATACCACATGTAGTGGTTGGCTTGGATAGAGGCTTGGGGAAGGACTTCTACGTGGCGCTTTTGCGTGCCTCAGCCTGGTCCGAGGCTCCTGGCTCAGATGTGGTTTGGACGTCAGGTTGGGAGAAGATCTGGAGCATTCATAATCCTTTGATTTGATTATTGGGGATCTCTGATGATTTAATGGTCAGGATCCTTGGGCCCTTTGTGATCAGGCAGCTGTAGTTGGCCGACACACGACCAAGGGTCGTCGGAGGAGCAGCGGAGTAGTCGGATGTCGATAGCCTAGGTGGAGGAGGGCCGGAGGTGATGCTGTGGAGGGCCGGCTCCACCGAAGACGCGTGTCGAGATAGAGGAAGTTCAGGAGGAGCTGATGCGGTGTCGTAGTTTTGACCGACGGTATACTCTAGGGTTGTCGACGACGGTGGTGAAGTCAGTGCAGGGGAACGTTGGCGACGTAGAGGAAGAGTTGTAGACGGTGATGGAGTTGAAGATGATGATCGAGAGAGGAAGCGTGGTCGGAGATGGAGATCGAGATGGAGCGAGATGTGTCATAGGATGAAAGGCGGAGTGGAGGAGAAGGCGTACCTGGAAGGCTCGACGACGATTGGTTGGGAAAGAGCAGCTGCCTGGGCTTGCTGCGACGAGAAGCTTAGAGCTCTCAGATCTCGCCGATCCTTGGCTGTCACGACCTGAAAGCGTTGGCAGCGGATAATTGCTGGTGAAGGCATTGGCGATCTTAAATAGGGAGTAGTGCCAGCCGAATATGGGAGCTAATCGGGAGATTATCGTGGATCTGGGATTCGATTGATTCGAAGAGACCAGATTTTGGATTGAAGGGGCGATGGAGATCAGAGATGGATTTTGACGAGGTGCTCGAATCTTTTATGGATCGAAGGCAGCAGATACGAGATCGCCGGCGGAAAAATCAGGGCTACGACGTATGACGAATTGGGAATGGTGGCGGAGGAGGACGATGCTCCTCGGACGTCCAATCAACTAATATTGGGCGGTCAGGAGATCGCCACATGGTGGCTAAGGGGATGAGGCGCAAGGCACATGCTTGGCACGTGCCTGGGCGGCACATGCCTCGCACGTGCGGGCCTTTTTATTTTTATTTTTTATTTTTTTATTTATTTTTTTTAATAAAAGAAATTAATAAAAATGCCAAAAAAGGCTGACACATGCATGTCAACACCAGAAAATTCAAAGAATATATCCTTTAAAAAATACAAAAGAAATAGCAAACGGCTCAGATCGAAAAAGTTTCTTCACGGAAATTGCTCGTCTCAATGAGATCTACAACTTTCATGAAGACCTCAAAACCAAAATTGATCAATTTCACAAAGTGATATTTTTGGGGTATCCCATGTACATAGAATACCTTGATTTTTGGGTTTTATAATTTTTTTGTTATTTTTAGACCAGATAAAAATTCGGAAAAAAATATGGAAAAATCAAAGATAAATATTTACACATAATTTAATTTTTTTGAATTTTTATTGATTAATAAAAGGAAGATATAAAATAAAACATGAAAAAGACCAATTTTGAACATTTAGTTAGTGAAGACTTGGACCTAATTTGTTTCTTTGATTTCAAACTCAATTTAGATATGGATTTTTGCGCATTTTAATAAAACTTTAACAAAAGAAGACAAATGAAAAAGAAATAAACTAAAATAGGTTAATTATATCTATAAAATAATAGGTCAAAAACCGCTAAAATACAAAATGTACAGAAGAGGCCCAAAACCCAACTTTCACATATGAGTTCTGATTCACTTGAACTCAGTCTTGTTTTGAAGGTAATTGAATGTACATTAGTTAAAAAGTGAGCAGGATCAAAATGGACATTGGATGGGGAAGATATGAGGGTTTGAGTCTGGAAATTCTGAAACTAGAGTTTGGGTTTTTGGTCCACTTATTTAGGTTAGTGATTTTTTTGTATTTTTCATTTATTCTTGTTAGTGATATGTACACAGTGGAGGTGGTTTTGTGTTAGTCGGAGTTAGCATGAATGATTTAAAAATTAGGGAAGTTAGGCTATTTACAGGCCAATTTTGGTTGGGATTTTTGGCTTCTTATTTCGTGCAGAAATGCGTGTTAAAATGCAATTCTTATTAAAACATGCATGAATGCTAATTATGATGAATAGATGCAGAAATGTTGTTGATTCTGAGGGATTTGAGCTTAATTAATGAGATTTAGAGATTCATCATCCCCCTATACTTAAACCATGCTCGTCCCTGAGCATCAAAAAGAAATGCCATGAGGTGAAATGATATTGGGTTCCATACCAAGACCATGTGTTGAAGGTGAAAATGAATCTAGACTCGACCTTTCGATTATTAGTGTGGAGGAACTTCTATGAGGCATAGAATTTTTAAAATCAACAACCCTCAAGTTCTACACATCATTGTCACAGTTTCGGCTCAGAAGTCATCTTAGATCAATCCTCTTCTCAAAGCATACCCTATGAACATTGAACAATCGACTCATTTGTGTGAAAGGTTTTAGTTCTTCCCATCCAAAATGCCGGACTACCATACTCCTCTCCTATCCAATAACTCCTCCTCGAGGAGTCATGTATTTCCTTCTAAGGTCCCATAAATTGGGGGGGAGAAGTTAGAAGAAGGAGAAAAGAACTGGAGGGTGGCCAGTGTAGTCACCTCTTCTTGTGAAGCTGGCCAGTGTAGCAGAGTCTCCACCAAGATCTGCAGGTTTTCTTGAAGCTTGGACCTTTTTGGTCAGATATTTATTTGGTAGAATGCTTCTTTGTATTTGGAATTTTTGGTGGCTCTGCTTGGATCTTGTTGTGCCCCTACATATAGAATCTTTTTGTTTCCGTACATTTTTTGAGGTCTTAGAAAATATTGTGCCCAGTCGTCCATCCCTTTTTCGAAGCTTTATTTAAACCCGTACTCCGGTCTTTAGATTTCCAAGCTACCAGAAAAGAAACTCACACAGTCTTCCAACATCCCGTCTATGTTGAGCTAAGTGCATAGTGTAAGAGTACAAATTAATTCCCTATTCCAGAGTTGTACCGAGAATGAAGAGACCAGGTTAGACACTAAGAGTCAAACGCTGCATATTGTCATGTGGAACTCAAAGAATTAACTCAAAGACATGAAGCTTCTAAAATCATATTTCTCGGTGAAGTTCCTCTGAAAATTAAGTGGATTAAGGTCATGTCCAGACCACTCTCGATTTCTGCTCATAACTCGGTCCAGAAACCAAAGACTTTTCATAGATGCGAATGAATGCGATGCTGGATGAAGTGCAGGTGTGTGAAATGCAGACACAATTTTTTTCTTTTCTTATGATGATTTTTTATTTTTTTTATTATTATTTTTATGCAAAGGATTTTTGGGTTTTTTGTAAAATGAATAAGAAGCCATTTTTTTCAAAAAATTTTGGCATAGTCAGTGTTAGTAGCAAAACTCTTTTTCTTTGTTTTTGTTCTTTTGTTGTTGTTGTTTTTTTTCAAGTTAGTTACCCATCCTGTAAATACATATAGACTTATGCGAAAGCACGAGATATTGCTAAAATATATACACAGTATATATGCAGACCCCCCTATACTTAGCAAGTACTGTGTCCTCAGAGCACAAGAAGCGTAAAGAAGACATAGCTCGGGCTAAGTGTAAGAGTGTGAAAAGGAAAAGAAAAAGAACATGATATACATGTCCGATCCTATACTTAGACTGTGAACAGTCTAAGTATAGAAGAAGAGTGGAAAAAATGAAATGATCAGGGTATGCGAGTGAGGAGAGTATAAACAGATGGGCATCGGTTCCCTCTATACTTAGGCTCTGGTCAGCCTAAGTATATGAGAATGGTAGAAATGGAGCGATCGGGAGATAGGAGAAGGATGGTATATACATATGGCATCGGTCCCCCCTATACTTAGGCCTTGGCCTAAGTAGAGGAAGAAGCTGTACAAGGAGATCGATGTGGTCGGGAGGGAGGGTGGGAATGATCTGATGAATCTTCAATGTCTTCGCTCTGTGTGATGTGGATGACCCCAACTTGAACTGTCTGCTCTTTGGATGATTCTATATATGGCTTCAACAATTGTCCATTCACTGAGAAAGGTTGTGCATCATCTTTGAGTTCGGCAATATCCACACTTCCATTGGTATGCACATCGATGACAATGTAAGGACCTGTATTTTGATTTTAGTTTCCTGTGAAAAATCTTCAACCAAGCATTAAACAACCACCCTTTCTGCCCAGGAACAAAGGTTTTATCTCGAATGTGTCTATCATGCCATCTCTTAACCTTGTCCTTATAGATTACACTGTTTTCGTATGCTCGGTTTCGGATTTCAATTAGCTCATTCAGATTTAAGTCTCGGCATAATTTCCCAAGGTGATAACTCCAATTCAGCTTTTTTATCATCCATTCTAATTTGTGAATCAACTCTATGGGTAGATGGCATGGCTTGCCATAGATCATCCTAAAAGGTGAAGTACCTAGTGGAGTCTTATAGGTTGTCCTATAGGCCCACAGAACCTAGTCCAATAGTTTCGACCAGTTCTTCCTATCTGGACGAACCAACTTCTGAAGAATACCCTTCACCTCTCTATTAGAAACCTCTGCCATGCCATTAGATTATGGATGATATGGGTTGGCTATTCTATGATCAAATTTATACTCCTTAGCCAATGATCTCATTTCCTTATTCACAAAGTGGCTACCTCCATCTGAAATCAAGACTTTTGGTACCCCAAATCTTGCAACGATATCCTCCTTGATGAATTTACAGATGATTTTGCTATCTGCAGTTCAGGTTGGAATAGCCTCAACCCATCTTGATAAATAATCAACACTAACAAGATGTACTCAAATCCATTGCTATTGGGAAAGGGTGTTGGACATGCGAGCACATGGCGAGCCATTATGCAATCAATGTTATTACGAATATCATTCCCTCATCTGAAATGAAGAATAAATAATTGCATAATAGGTCCCTTAGTACAATTAGGGTTATGTTCCATTGCCATCTTGATGATCATACAGCTCTTGATTCAGATATTGAATCATAGAGGATGGTGCTTGGATGAACATCTAATGAGTTAGATTGAGGTCTCATCAAGCACTGTCAAATGATTATTAAGAGATGATCTCCAGCCTGAGTTGGAGATGGCAATCCTTTCTCAGTTAGGCTAATTTCTGACCGACCTCTTGATGCAGGTCCTCTGCATAGGAATATAGATTCAGAGGTGTAAGATTAGTTAGGTCAAAGAGTTGACTTAACAAGATCGAGATAACCAAAGTCCTATATCGTATGTTGTCATGATATAGGCACGCATCCTCTGACCAGAGAAAGATGTGTTACTATATGTCTGAGTATGTAAATTTGGCAGGCCAATAGGTTGATGACCTAATCAAGGTCTATACACCGGCGCGATGGTGTGCATATAAGGGCATATGAGTAATACGATCTCTCAAAGGGATCATACATGTTCATTACTGAACCGAAAGACATGAGCTCACTCATGAGATATTGGGAAGAATCAAATTCCATGCACGGTCGTCTCGCTTTCGAGGCTTGACTGAATTTGTAGGTTTGATATATACTTTTGGAAAGTATATGATCAACACATAGGTATGATATATGCTTCTGGAAAGCATATGATCGATACCAACTCCCAATGATCGAATGAGAAACCTAATGATAAAACCACTGAAGTAGACAGTGTAAAATTGATCTTATACTTCTGGTTTATTCTGAGTCTTCTAGTATGCAGGATGTATAAATATTGGGAATACCTGAGCGTGATGTGATCATAAACGATTGTATAACCATGACGCTTCCATTCCTAGGGAGTGATGAAACGGGTCTGGATTTTAGTGACTCCTCTCAGTAGAGAAGTAATCTGATCTTGGTCCAAATATTGGACATTGATCTGAATGGGATTCAGATTCAATGAGAAGATTAGATTTACGGTCTTGATTTAATCAAGCATCTATGGGAGGCTCGAGATTAGGATTTGAGATGTGATCTCAGTATCCAAGTCACTATACGTGGAACAATACAATCGCCCTGTCCTTATCTCCAAGTATTAACGGAGAAAGCACATTATCCTTGAAAGAGTTCAGGATAATTTCATTGTTGATAAAATGTATCAGAGCATTGAGAAAATGGATAATTAAATGTGATTTAATTGTCATGATTAATATGAATTCGATTCATATTATAAAGAGAGTTATTTAAGATAATTAAATGTGATTTAATTATCAAAGATGTAAATAATATAAATGTGATTCATATTATTTGAGCACATGAGAATAGGTTATCCAATATAATTAAATGCTATTTAATTATTGTGGATAAGAATAATATGGATAGTAATATCCAATTATTCATAATATATTATAAATATGATTTATAATGTATTAGAGAGATCTAATTATAATTTATATTTTTTGATTAATTATTAATGTGTATTGGATACACATTGTGTAATTAATTGAAAATGTAAATTATATTTTGTTTTGGGTTGTGAATGTGATTCACAAATTTCCAATGGAAAGATTGCAATATTCTCAAAATTAATTGTGAATTCTTTTTAGGAATAAATCACAACAAAAGTTGTTGGAAACTATGGTAGAAATTCATGGAGATATGCAACGCCGCTACTATGAGGACATGGCGGACGGCTACACATTCCCACAAGGAATGTGGTAGTCGTCCCCCCTTTCCTTATAGGGAGTAATCTCCATGCTATTTTCTCTTTAATTGCTTGATCTAATTTAGGATTGAATTATATTTGATGTGTCAAATATATTTGATTTAAATTAGATTATTAGTTGTTGGTTTTTACCAACAACAATCTTGACCATTGGATTATACATAAATCAATCTCATCCATTGATTTTATATGTCCCATGGATTGAGATCCATGGATCCCAAAACCCTATAAATAGAGAGGCATAACATGCTCTCTTGGGACATGATTTTGAAGCACATCTCTCTCTCTTTCTCTCTGCACGCCTACTCTCTCTCCCTCTCATGGTTGTCCACCATGGATGCCCTAGAGAGAGTCTCCATCGCCGCATCGTCGTCATTATGCTGCCCAATCATTTGCTCGTGGATTTCCGTCTCCTTCGGTGCACCTCGCTTATGAAGAAGACGTCGTATCTCATGTGTCGAGATCAGGATATCTGCCGCTTGGATCATCAACATGGATTGCGAGAAGCACGCGATTCATCCCCGCGCTCGCAAGCGTTTCCTTCGTCGGATCGGACTTGAGACAAGAGTCTCTTTATTTAGAGACTCGATTGCAACCACGCATCAAGAGGTAATCCTATTACTTGTTTGTGGTTTAGACGAAATGATCCCAGAAGTGTTCTTGGATCATGTGGTTTCCTCGCATGATTTTTTTTAAATTCCGTTGCATCGAGCAACTAGTCCGACTAGTCGCTCCTCATCATATTCGATACGACGCTCATGCTTCCGTGATGCGCTTGAGGATCTAACCATATCCTTCAAGTGTTATTAGAGCTAGGTTGAGGTTTTGGATACGATCCATAAAATCGAAGGCGACTTGGGTTCGTTAGGGTTGCGAAAGTTTTATCGCAATTCATTTTCACATCTCTGTTTAGTGATTATTTTCGGCCCTGTTTAAATTATTTAAACACGAAAATAAAACTCGGATTTTGTTCCCCATTAAATAAGAAAACCATAGGATCTGAGTTTACGTAATTTGGATTCTGTTTGCCTGAGATATGGTTGTTTTAATGAACATGTATTCGCTGTTGCGGGAACTGCGAATCTTAACATGATTAATGGGTTAATTAATGTTTTGATATGCCTCTAAATACGTGAAATATTACTTAGGTTCTGTCCTAAATCAAATTGGAAATCTTTGAAAATTGATTTTGTCTTATTTGGATTTAAATTGATTGAGATATGTTAATTTTAGTAAGTAGGGGTCATCGCTGAAATTACAGTCCTAATCAAGAACCATGTGATTGTCAATTAGTGAAATTAATTGTTAATTTCATGAAATAATTATAGAAAATATTTGAGAAATATTTAATGATGATTATTTCCTTAATTGACTTGGCCTCACCCACTAAATTGATTAGATTTGATCTAAATCAAAACTGAAAACTTAATCAACAAACTCCTTGCTTGAATAGGATTGGAAATTTGTCTAGCAAATATCCTTATAATCAAAATTGTTTTGATTATTACTATAAAGTATACTTTCGGTTGAAGAACCGATGATCATCTCAAGTACAAAGTTATTGACTCGGCCTTGTTTTTTTCTCGAGGCGGATATGGTGTCTAGTCTGGGATCGCTGGGGTAGCGGGTTGCACCGGATGCGGTCCGTCCCACTCCCGCCGGTATTGGCCATGACAACGGGTAGGGAACGAATGATGCTTGAGAGATCATGATGTATTTTTATAATTATTAAAATTCGAATTAATATGTATTTTGAGATAATACCATATATTCAAGTAAAATCAAGTTTGTTGATTGAATTGGATTGAAAATTAATTTAGAATGATTAAGTTAATTATATCCAATTAAGAACACTCTATTATGAATAGAGTTGTTATTTCTTTTGGAAGAATTAATCGTAATGAATATGACCCATAATGATTAATTAGAATTTGAATATGATATGGAGAATCACACAAGTGACATCCTTGGTCTCCCGTCAAGGCGAAGGGTTCCATCGCCAGATATTGTATGTAGGAGACGCCTGTCCGAAATGACAGCTCCTGCATATGATTCATTAGGATCGGGCTTGTCGCTTCTCGAAAGAGTAATGACGTATGCGTAGTGACCCCAATATCGGGTCCTCATTGGGCGATATTGGATTGCACATAGCGAGCTGTATTCCTGTTGACGGTTGGTTCAATTAATGACGGGTCAACATCACCTTAGGGGTGGTGGGACGAGGTGTTAAAGATCGAATTGGGAGATGCTAGTTGGACTTGCAAGGCGGAATGTGTTCCCGCTTCTTTTTATCTGAGTTACAGGTTCTCATATTATTAGGATGTAACAAAGATAAGGAAGGAGATCTCAGATCTTGCTTGAGATATAATGGTAAGTATATCTCTTACATTGAAAGTGATTAAGGGAATGCACTTTCATTGTTGACATGGCAAGGCAACTTTGATATAAAAATTCCTAAATCAAAGTAAATATATATTTATATATGTTTATGTAAATTTCTGATTTCAGATAATCCTTCTTTAATCTTTAACCCCACTCAATGTTATACTCAATAATAACCAGTATAATCTCATGGATTGAACCTATGATCCAGATATTGTACTTGCAATTGGACACATAATGTATGTGGTTGCAATGTGCAAGTTTCCTCATTATAATGAGGAATGATAATTAAATAGACAATAGGACTAAAACCCTAGTGTTTGTATGTCTCTATAAGTCTTGATCTCATCGAATGTACTTTTAAAGTGACATGTCGGTAATGATCATAATTATCAAATAATCCTTATAAAATCTAAGAAGATGTTCTAGCATACATATGTGCTCTCGACATATAATCATGAATGACATGGTTCTCTGGCATTATGCAGAATGGTGGCTGTATAGGAGATGATGTATTCAAATTGTTTGAGTACCTACCTGAACCTAAGTTTTAAGAGTTTAAATGGATGTAGATACGATGAGTGTCATCATTCTACTATCTATACTCTTGTCATTCATGAAGCTTCATAATATTCATATTGTATGAATTGAATGAAGCATGTATAAATGTTGAAATACTCTTATATTGAATTTTTTGATTTTAACATAAGAGATCCCTGGTCTTGAGCAATGGTTGCTTATAGATAAAGGGAGCGCAGTGGAAGCATGGGTTGGACCCAAGTAAGAAGTATAGTCAAAGAGTTGACTATACTTCTATGACTTCCATATGACATCCAAAGAGTTGAATGAATGCCAATACTGCAATAAGTTGATGTGTTGATAGTATGACTATCAAATCTATCTAGAATCCTTAGAGAAGGAATCAGATAGTACATCAGATTAATCTACATATAATCATTGATATTAACTTACTTATTTGATATGATAAAGTCTAATAATTGTATCTCAATCTTTTAATGACACTTGCAATTGGTTGCATATGTATTAGAATATTAAAAATTTGATCTTAAGGTTTAATGGTCATCCATGTTGGAATTGATGCAATTGTTACAACAATTTCCACCGGATGAATATACTTCATATTTTCAGTGGGAGAGCTCATAGTCTTAGAGAATGGCTCTATGACCTAGATATTTGAATACACTCATTGTTTATTTCTAAATGTTGGGAATAAACATGAAATCTGGAATAGACCTATCATAAAGAGTTATGATGGAGATATTTAAGATAGTAATCTAACATCTAGTGGACTCCACTAAATTAGAAAATTAATGAATGGTTCATTAAGATTTTTAACAACTGAAAACTAAACCTTTAAAGATCAATAGGAGGATATAGATCATTTGACAATGATCTGGCATCATGTTTTGGACATATGTTTGTTGATGAGATCAATGGATAAGTAAGAGATGAAACTTTAGAATGTCTAAAAATTCAAAACTTGCATACTTATGAATATTGTATTCAAAGTAAAAATGTCCAATACACCTTTCTTTGGAATGGTGTAAGATGTTAAGGTATTCAAGATCTCATACATATTGATGTATGTGAATCATCTATATCAGAATAAACATTATGGATATGTCATATCTATTAATGATTATTTGTGATATGAGATTTCTTCTCTTCACTTAGAAAACTTTAAAATGTTCAAAGATTTCACAAATTTTGTTTAGAACCAAAGTTTGAAGGAAGATTAAATAAATTTGATGTAATCTAGGTAGTCAGTACATATTAGATGAATTCGTAGAATACCTTATAGAGATATGAATATCATTTCTATCTCACCCCTCCTAATGAACCTTAATTCAATAGAGTTGTACGGAGATACAATTGATCATGTGTGACATGATTTGATCAATGATTAATCTTAGCATAATTATCTCTTGGTTTTCAGGTATATGTATATGTGGTAGAGACTACATTATATATCCTTAGTAAGGTTCCATGTAATTAAGCTGGAATTTTGCACTGGAGAGTGCTACTTCATTAGGAAAATAAAGGATGGTATTGGATACCTACATTATGACCTTGAGATTCTTAAAGGATCTCATCTCTGAGAATGTGATTCTTAGAGGATGACTCTCTTGAGAACTAAGATGAAAATGAATTAAAGGAACTCATTTAACCTAGAGAAGATAATGATGCTCCCGAAATCGGAAACTAAAAAGACAATTAAAGATGAAACACTAATACCTCTTCAAATAAGTTTGAGGATGGATTCCATGTGTCAGTTGAATCTGATAATGATCTGACATCATGTGATGATGCTTCTGAAGATCATATCATGGAAAGATGGATGTTAGCAATAAAGTCTAAAGTAGACTTCATATACAAATGTTGTATATAGACCCTCGAGGATCCAACTATATGGGTTAGACCCATTATGGTGTAAATGGATCTTCAAGAGAAAGAGGGAACCTGATGAGAAGGTAGAGACCTTCAAAGCACAGTTTGTAGCCATGAGATACACACCAAAGAGAAGACATCGCTTGCGATGAGACTTGCTCTCCAGTGACCTTGCTTTAACCCATCAGAATATTGCTAACTATAGCTGCACAACTTGACTATGACATCTTCATGACGTGAGTCAAGATTGCATTCCTCTATGAATACCTATATGAGGATATTCATATGAAGTAGCCCCAGGGCTTCATGGTTGAGGAAAGCAAGGTGTGCAAGCTAAAGAACTCCATCTTTGGACAAGAATAAGCTTC
This sequence comes from Ottelia alismoides, assembly GCA_037367405.1. NCBI lineage: Eukaryota > Viridiplantae > Streptophyta > Magnoliopsida > Alismatales > Hydrocharitaceae > Ottelia > Ottelia alismoides. The sequence goes on from JAZKJV010003206.1 coordinate 653,039, forward strand.
TTGTAGTTGGAACATTGGATCTGATGAATTCATAAATGTTATGATTTCAGATAGTATCCTGATGTACCATGTAAAGCTTACTCGGAGTGCCATTGTCTTCATCGTAATATATGTAGATGATAATAATAAGTGTTTTATAATCTGGTTGTTCAATACCTCGAGATGTGATCTCAAGGATACCTCTTAGATCTTAGTTCTGAAGTCGTTCAGAAGCAAAGAGAAGAGGGTATTGGGACCGTCACATTAGTAGTACACCTTGGACTTATTCCATTTTCTGGAAAATTCCAAGAAAGGCTTCCTTCCCTTAAGATATGGTAGTGACCTATCTAAAGGGATAGCACCTCAGAGAGTTGAGGAAGTGAACGCTAAAACTGCTTGCACTTGTGCACCATTTAGGAGAAGCTGAGTGTATTTTAGATGTGCAAAAGAGCTAGATGTCTGTCAAGCAGTGGGAGTAGTAATCTTTTACTAATCCTACTATGGAATAAAACACTTGATTGCAGTAATAACAATATCTTCAAAGATGATGAAACTTAGAGATAGTGATCTCAAAGTCTTATCTTCAAAAGTTTAAGACCTTGTAGATAGTGATCTATAAGGGTCTTAACTGTAGATATCTTAGGAGATAGAGATCTCTAGGAATAAAGGTATTCTGATAAGGATTATGGACATACTGGTTATAATAATTAATCGAGCTATAGTGTCAAGGACACTATATAAAAATTGAGTATTGGTTTCATAAGATGCAACATTCGCATTGGATGTGAGCACTGTTACTAGGGGATATGCAAGTGCCGTAAAAGGACTTGGCATAGTCTCTTGGGAACAGAGTGACTGATCAGCTTACCTAATTATTTTCTAAATAGCCTATGATTGTCACATGAGTTTGGGTTTAAATGATTAGCCTACTAATGGCTCTTTGGGCTAGTGGGAGATTGTTGGACATGTGAGCCCACGACGAGCCATTATGCAATAAATGTTATTACGAATATCATTCCCTGATCTAAAATGAAGAATAAATAATTTGCATAATAGGTCCCTTAGTACAATTAGGGTTATGTACCATGTCCATCTTGATGATCATACAGCTCTTGATTCAAATATTGAATCATAGAGGCTGGTGCTTGGATGAACATCTAATGAGTTAGATTGAGGTCTCATCAAGCACCGTCAAATGATTATTAAGAGATGATCTCCAGCCTGAGTAGGAGATGGCAATCCTTTCTCAGTTAGGCTGATATATGACCGACCTCTTGATGTAGGTCCTCTGCATAGGAATAGAGATTCGAAGGTGTCAGATTAGTTAGGTCAAAGAGTTGACTTAACGAGTTCGAGATAACCAAAGTCCTCTATCGTATGATGTCATGATATAGGCATACATCCTCTGACTAGAGACAGATGTGTTACTATATGTCTGAGTATGTACATTTGGCAGACCAATAGGTTGATGACCTAATCAAGGTCTATACACCGGCGCGCTGGTGTGCATATAATGGCATATAAGTAATACGATCTCTCAAAGGGATCATACAGGTTCATTACTGAACCGGAAGACATGAGCTCACTCATGAGATATTGGGAAGAATCAAATTCCATGCACTGTCGTCTCTCTTTTGAAGCTTGACTGAATTTGTAGGTTTGATATATACTTTTGGAAAGTATGTGATCAACACATGGGTATGATATATGCTTCTGGAAAGCATATGATCGATACCAACTCCCAAAGATCGAATGAGAAACCTAATGATAAAACCTCTGAAGTAGACAGTGTAAAATTGATCTTATACTTCTGGTTTATTCTAATTCTTCCAGTATGCAGGATGTACAGGTATTGGGAATACCTGAGGGTGATGTGATCATAAACGATTGTATAACCATGACGCTTCCATTCCTAGGGAGTGATGAAACGGGTCTGGATTTTAGTGACTCCTCTCAGTAGAGAAGTAATCTGATCTTGGTCCAAATATTGGACATTGATCTGAATGTGATTCAGATTCAATGAGAAGATTAGATTTACGGTCTTGATTTAATCAAGCATCTATGGGAGGACCGAGATCTGGATTTGAGATGTGATCTCAGTATCCAAGTCACTATACGTGGAACAATACAATCGCCATGTCCTTATCTCCAAGTATTCGCAGAGAAATGGCATTATCCTTGAAAGAGTTCAGGATTATTTCATTGTTGATAAAATGTATTAGAGCATTGAGAAAATGGATAATTAAATGTGATTTAATTGTCTTGATTAATATGAATTCGATTCATATTATAAAGAGAGTTATCTAAGATAGTTAAATGTGATTATATTATCAAAGATGTAAATAATGTAAATGTGATTCATATTGTTTGAGCACATGAGAATAAGTTATCCAATATAATAAAATGTGATTTAATTATTGTGGATAAGAATAATGTGGATAGTAATATCCAATTATTCATAATATATTATAAATATGATTTATAATGTATTAGAGAGATCTAATTATAATTTATTTTTGTTGATTAATTAGTAATGTGTATTGGATACACATTGTGTAATTAATTGAAAATGTAAATTATATTTTGTTTTGGGTTGTGAATGTGATTCACAAATTTCCGATGGCAAGATTGCAATATTCTCAAAATTAATTGTGAATTATTTTTGAGGAATAAATCACAACAAAAGTTGTTGGAAATTATGGGAGAAATTTGTGGAGATATGCAATCTCATGAGATTGCATGAGATTGCATCCACTATGAGGACATTATGGATGGCTACACATTCCCACAAGGAATGTGGTAGCCGTCCCCCCTTTCCTTATAGGGAGTAATCTCCATGCTATTTTCTCCTTAATTTCTTGATCTAATTTAAGATTGAATTATATTTGATGTGTCAAATATATTTGATTTAAATTAGATTATTAGTTGTTGGTTTTTACCAACAACAATCTTGACCATTGGATTAGAAATAAATCAATCTCATCCATTGATTTTATATGTCCCATGGATTGAGATCCAAGGATCCCAAAACCCTATAAATAGAGAGGCATAACATTCTCTCTTGGGACATGCTATTGAAGCACATCTCTCTCTCTCTTTCTCTCTACACGCCTACTCTCTCTCCCTCTCATGGTTGTACACCATGGATGCCCTAGAGAGAGTCTCCATCGAGCGTTGTCATTATGCTGCCCGATCGTTTGCTCGTGGATTTCCGTCTACTTCGGCGCGCCTCGCTCGTGAAGAAGACGGCGTATCTCATGTGTCAAGATCAGGAGATCCGCCGCTTGGATCATCAACATGGATTGCTAGAAGCACGCGATTCATCCCCGCGCTCGCAAGCATCTCCTCCGTCGGATCGGACTTGATACAGGTGATCTCTTCGTTTAGAGACTTGATCGCAACCACGCTTATAGAAGTAATCCTATTACTTGTTTGTGGTTTAGACGAAATGATCCGCAAAGTGTTCTTGGATCATGTGGTTTCATCGCATGAATTTTTTTTTAAATTCTGCTGCATCGAGCAACTAGTCCGACTAGTCGCTCCTCATCGTATTCGATACGATGCTCATGCTTCCATGATGCGCTTGAGGATCTAACCATATCCTTCAAAGGGACCCATAAAATCAATCCCCCATGCATCGAAAACATCACATAAAATCATTGTTTCCATGGGAATTTCATCTCTATATCCAATAGTCCCTCCCATTCTTTGACAAATCGGGCATGACCATACAAAATCATTAGCATCTTGGAATAAGATCTGCCAGTAAAATCCACATTGGAGTACCTTGTGTGCGGTTCTCTTTACCGAATGGTGTCCTCCAGCCTCAAGATTATCACAATGTGTGAGGACACTCTGATATTCCTTCTGAGGAATACATCTTCGCCAGATGCAATCCAGTCCTTCATGGAAAAGGAAAGGATCGTCCCAATGGTATTTTCTTGAATCCAACTTCAATCGATCAATCATTCTCTTGGTCCAACCAAAGGGAACCTTCTTGGAGACAAGATAGTTCACGATGTTGGAATAGCATGGGGTTGAATCAATAACGCAAACTGATTCGTCTGTAAAAGTCTCCTTAATTGGTCTAGTGTCAGGATAATCGTTTTGCTCAATTCAGGAAAGGTGATCAGCAACAACATTCTTTATTCCAGGTTTATTCTTGATCTCCAAATTAAATTCCTGGATTAATAAGATCCATCTCAAAAGTCGGGCTTTGGAGTCCTTCTTATCCATAAGATATCTTATTGTCATATGATTAGTGAAAATTGTCACCTTGGAGCCCAATATGTATGATCTGAAATTTTCAAGGGCCCAAACAACCGCGAGCATTTCCTTTTCAGTTACCGTATAATTTCTCTGTGCAGGATCCAATACTTTGCTCGCGTAGTGAATCACATAAGGAATTCCATCTTGTCTTTGTCCAAGCACAACTCCGACAACAAAATCCGATGCATCAGTCATGATCTCAAAGGGAAGAGACCAGTCGAGAGCTTGTAATATCGACGATTCACATATTTTCTTTTTCAGGAGCTCGAAGGCCTCTAGACACTTGTGATTTACAATAAACTCGGTGTCTTTTCCTAAGAGCTCAGTCAGTGGGTGGATGATCTTTGAAAAATCAGGGATAAACCTTCGATAAAATCCAACATGCCCTAAGAAAGACCTCACTGACTTGACGTTGGTTGGTGGCTCAAGTTTCTTGATCACATCCACCTTAGCAGGGTCGACCTCCATTCCCTTTTTGGAGATGACGTGCCCCAACACGATACCCTCTATCACCATAAAGTGACTTTTCTCCCAAGATAATACCAAATTAACCTCCCTGCATCTCTATAGGGCTCGGTCCAAGTGCGCTAAACATGTATCAAATGAATCACCACGAACCAAGAAGTCATCCATGAAGACTTCCAGGAAATCACCAACCATTTAGGCAAATTCGGCAATCTTGCATTGCTAAAATGTGCCTGGGGCATTATAAAGCCCGAATGGCATGTGCTTGAATGCGTAAGTACCGAAGGGACATGTAAATGTGGTCTTGTCCTGATCCTCGGGAGCGATAGCAACTAGTAAGTGTAGCCAGAGTACCCATCAAGAAAACAAAAGAATGCCTTCCATGCAAGTCTCTCCAAGATTTGATCAATAAATGGCAGTGGAAAGTAATCTTTCTTGGTCGCAGCATTCAGGTGCCTGTAATCAACACAGACGTGCCACGCCATGGGTACTCAGGTCGTGATCTCTACCCCCTCCTCGTTGGTGACCATCTAGATTTCTGACTTCTTCGGGATGACATGAAGGGGGCCACCCACTTGGAGTCAGAAATGGGGTATATAAACCCTGCTTTGCTCCATTGCTCTATTTCTTTCTTAACTACTTACCGAAGATTGGGGGTTTAATCTTCTCTGAAATTCACAGGAAGGCCTTGCGTTATCCTCAACATAAATTTGGTGCGAGTAGAGAGCAGGGTTGATTCCTACGAGATTCGACACAATCCAACCGATGGCTTTTCGATTTCGCTCAAGGACTTCGAGTAATCTAAATTCTTGGTCCATGGTTAATGATGAGCTAATGAGCACAGGGAATTTCTCTTTGGGTCCATTAAGAAATGCATACTTCAGAGTGGGAGGCAGTGGTTTTAGCTCTGGAAAATCTGAATCATCAATCAAGTCTGGCTGCACAATTTTTGCATCTGGATCAGTGTCGGTTGGCGGTGAATCACTCTGTGATGTTCTAGCTATAGTCGGATCGCTAAAGTAGTGCGGTAATTTGGCCAAAGCCGCATCCGACTCGTCATCGATATTTCTTGATTATCCCGAAGAAGATGGGGCTGACAAATCCGAAAGGATTTCTGTGTCATCAAGGTTATAGGCCTCTGGGTGTTTAGATAAGTTTGGCAACATCCCGCAAACTGCACTGTGCACTATTTCTTCTTCTGATGAGGTGCTTTCGATCTGCATGTCTGGCAGTTGGTCCCACGGCCCAGTAGTGCTGATGAGATTGTATTCTGATGTTTCGACATAATCAGTGGTGGATTTAGAGTCTGGTCTTTGCCACTTTGTTTGTTTAATCTCCAAGTCCACTTCTCCGCCTGGAGAGCGGAATTTCATCATTCCGGTACCGTTATCGAATACGGCTTTAGCGGTTCTTAAGAATGGTCTTCCAAGAATGATTTGGGATTCCTTCCAATGGTTCGGGGTCTCCATATCAAGGACAGTGAAGTCCACTTTGTATTCCGTACCCTCGATCACGATGATTACATTTTTCACTTCTCCCTTAGGCCTTTTAGTGGATTTATCAGCAAAATGGAGTAGATTATAATGATTTCTTGAGAGGATCTAACTCCAATCTGTAATATATGGCTAAGTGTAGAAGATTGATGGAAGAACCATTGTCGAGAAGTGTGCGTGCGAACGTGATGCCGCTAATGCGACTCTCCAAATAATGAGCACCCAGATCCCTTTTCTTTCTTAGTAGATGCTGATTTTTGACACATTTGGTAGTGGCAACTGTCAAGATATGAGTCTCCAAAATTTGACTAGGTTTCTTTGTACGAGTCCTGGTGGGAGTGCATTTCACCTTTAAGTACTTCTCAAATGCTAGATTGCTGGCCACATATTGATCAAAGGGTACATTGACTGTGATATTTTGCTAGCAAAACTGTTCCATTTCTGGGTCATCTTGAATGTTTTTCTTTTGTTTTCCTTTCTTAAGAGCATGGGGAAAGGAATGGGAGCATTTGAGACAGAAGATAGAGAGCTGGAATCATAAATAAGAGCATCTTTATAAGAAATGAAGTTCTTATTACAATCATTAGTTTTCTGATAATAATCAAAATCAGGTTGCTGAAAAGGTGACAAGGTATTTTTGCAGCAACTAGAGGTTCAAGGTCCTATGCGGACTCCATAGATGATTTTCCCTTCTCGTGTGCTAGGATCTTCAGGTGTCCTTCTTCTTCATTCTCGGTACCATCCTCCGATTGATCTTCTGAGTCTTCATGTTCCAAGTCCTGTGCCCGGTCATCTACGACCATGGTCCTTCTGCTCCTAAGTGACATAGAATTGATATTGTCAAACGAAAGGATCTCATGTTCAGATGTGGAAAAATCTGAATAGTATACCTGGCCATTGTGTTGGGAAGATTGAGATTTGTTCAAGCTATTAGGGTTAGCTTGAACTTGGGCGGGAATGGTTGTAGTCGGTGCTGTATGTTCATCCTTTTAATGGGACAAGCCATTAACATCAACCCGTAGTACATGTATTCATTCCGGAAGTTGTGTATTTCCTCGAGCATCTGTCTCTAGATATCTACGGGTTCTTCGTGAGAGTTGGATGGTGGAGATGGCTGTTTTGTGATGTGACTTGGTGGAGCTTGATATTGTTGACGGTATTGCTGAGGTTGGTTCTGGCGGTTGTATGGTTGTTTATTGATGCTTCCGATGCCGGAATGATGCAGTGTTCTAAGTGTGTTGTGGAGCTGGTTGAAATGCGGTATTATAGAAAGTGGGTAGACGTTGGTAAGGCTGACGGTCCCTCATATTACCCTATCGGGTAGTATCCTGAGTGTACCAAATACCGTTCACTTCGAACGTCAGAGGCGGGGCTTATTAAATAGTCTCGGCTGGTGGAGGTGGCTGTTGGGAAGGTTGGGCATAGGATTGGTCCTGAACCCATGGTTGTTGTTGTCCTGATCCTGGTTGCTCCTGGACATTATGTACATGATACATCGAGGCCGTAGGTGCAGTGGGTATCCCCATCTTGGATACATTCTCAGTTAGCTCCAACATTTGCTTTGGGAACTGGGAGATCCTATTATCGATGTCGTTCATCCTCTTATGAATTTGATCGACAACTGTCAATTTATCAGCAATGATGTTCATTTTTGGAATCAAATCCTCCGCTATCTCTACAACAGTTTGCTTTCCTCCATTGGCTTGAGATGTATTCAGGGAATCGGTGTATGCTCTACTGGCAATTTGTGAGCGGCTTGTCTCAGCCATCTGCTCTAATACTTTCTAGATGGTTTTAGCTCCTCGCGATGTGTAGTTACCTCCGCATGCAGCACTTACTAACCCTTGAGTCTCATAATTAATTCCAGAGTAGAGTGACTGAACTAAGATGTTGTTATCCAGGTCATGGCAGGGACATTTCTGTAGCAGATCTTTAAATCTATCCTAAGCATCACAAAGTGATTCATTAGGCATCTGAGGGAAACTGGTGATGCGGGTCCTCATTTGGTTGGTTCGACTCAAAGGGTACAATTTCTTTAAGAATAGGTTCTTAAACCTATCATAAGTGGTTACAGTCACTCTTAAGTTCTTCACCCAGTAATCTGCCTTCCCTTTCAAGGCAAAAGGTAGTGCAGTAAGACGAATACAGTCCTGGCTGACTTATGGGTGCCTCAGATTAGAACTTATCAGCTCCAAATCTCGCAAGAATTCATATGACTCTTCAGTCGCATTACCATGGAACTGGGGTAATTGAGTCACAAAATGTGGCTTCAGTTCATAGTTAATCTCTAGCTGAGGTGGCTACAAAAAGTTCCTCACTCTATACTGCCCAGGATTGTATGCGGCTTCCATTGGCGGTTCTTCCCCAGCATTCAACTGCTCTAGCTGCTCCCTCAGTAAAAGTTGCTGCTGCTCAGACGCAACTAATCTTGCAAAAATCATCTGAATAAGATCTTCATTGGGTACATCTTCATGATCTTTCTTGGAAGACATCTTGGGAGGCATCTTTTGTGAGTTCTTCTCTTCTTCTTCTTCACCTTCAGAATATAAGGGATTCGAGTTAATAGAGTGGAAAGAATTTGAACAAGCATCATCGCGGTAAGAGTTTTCCTCGATGTGTTTTGGTGAGAGAGAAACAGTGTGGGTTTGTCATCCCTCTAGAAAGAAGAAGGAATTGTAGGAATAGGATTCATGGGAAGGGTTTCCCTGAGGGTAAGGAGGTCCAGAGAAAGAGTGTCTCCGCACTTTTGAGATTGGAGGCTTTGTGGTGGTCAGAGAAGGGTTCGCGGAGTCCGAACGAGAATTACCACAATCTTCCATTCTCGATTTCAACATATCAACAAGAGGTTTATGGTTCATGATCTAGGCACAAGTGTGCGGTATTCGTTGATTATCTAGTTTTTATGCCCAATCCAAACACAATGCAAAGGTTTCTTTCACCAGCTCACTCAGTGAAGTCCATGAGGGTTCTGCCAATTATCTTGTCAGTTTTAATTGGTGAGAATACAAATCTTGCAAGCCGTTTAAACGAGCTGTTAGGTGCATGTATTTCCCTACCAATTGTCCTGAATTCTTATGACTAGTTGCACCTACTTTCAGCCAGTATGGGAGTAAGTAAGGACCGTAGAATGAATATCTTTTACTTGAGGACGGAACCTTACGTAGTATCATCTAAACAACTCACTCTGCTAAGGAAATCCGGACTGTTTACCGGCTACCCGTAGATCCTCACTGAGAAGTAGCTAATCGTTTTTGGTAGAATCAGTAGTCAATATGAAAATCTGGGTTTGGGCTCTAGCCTTAAGTGTCGTCTCTCGCTCACTCAGAAAAATAAAAGAATCCAAGGTCGGGGTTGCTCTCCCGCAAAAATTCTTGATTTTATGGGTTATTTGAAGTCGGCTATATTTAGCAGTCACAATTTTAATTAGGCGATCACTTGAAGAATTTACATGAGCATAAAATGCACGTCTACTGTCCAGTCCCAATTTCCTTTAGAATTATGTGACAAATCAAGAGGGAGAAATTCGGGAAAAGCCGATGCACGCGAAAAACTATGATGTATGCTCAGTAAGAAGACTTACAGTGAATCCTTGCAATCTTCATGTGGGATGCAATACAAAAATTGAAATTTAATCTATATGAATGCAAGCCAATGAAAAACCGCATCTAGAAGAAAGTTCTATTAGTAGGGAAGAATTGAGTTGAATTTGGCTAAATTGAGCGATCTGATGTGCATCTCAATCAATGTGAAGTGTAGCCTTAGGTCCTACGAGCACAATCAAAATTTTAAATGCTTTGAAAGTCGTATGTACTGGTCTATCCTAATCGCCACTCAAGTCGGGCCCCTCCCTCACCGGAGAATGAAACAGGCCACGACACACTACAAGAATAGTTCAAGGTCTTTTTACACACGCGAGAGTCCAAATGGACACCGCTATAAATGAGCAACTAATTACAGAAATTTAAAAAAAATTACAGAAATTTAAATCCCAGACTCTACGCTCTCTCACGACTCGACTTGATCTTAAATTAATTGCGGCTTTTTCAGAAGTCGGTGAAGATGCTTCGGTTTCCAAAAATCACTCCATGTACATCGGGTACCTCGCAAGAAAAATAAGAGAGATGATGTAAGAGAGTGACTCGAAAATGAATCAAAAATAAAATAAGAAAAATAAATTCAGTAAAAAATAATAGAATTTATAGTGAAAAATTCGAGGGTCAGTTTACCCGAATGCGGAAAAATGAACAAAAATTTTTAAGACAAAAAACTAAGTTGTTTGCCTCCCCAGCAACGGCGCCATCTGACGGGTCCGAGATTGCGCTTGTTAAGAATCATGAATTATCGTGCGTAGAAATGATTTATCATTTCGTTGTAGGTGGCAATCAGAATCGGTCAAGAAAATAACCACAATATTTTAGTCAATTTTTAATCGCGTGGTTTTATGTTTATTTTACTTGGGCAAGTCTCAAGGTCAAACACAAGGAGGCAAAGAAACAACCTAAAATTATGTCTATCAAAATTCATGCAAGGTTTTCGAGGCGATCTTTTTTTGTAATTTTTAATGCAATTAAAGATGCAAAGTGCAATTTTGGCCTATTTTAGGGACTAAATATAATTGTCAATCAAACGATGTCCGAAAAATACGAAACTTGGCCAAGATGCAATTTATGATGAAATGAGTGCACTGTAATATTTTTGGAATTTTTGGATGCAATATGGATTTTTTTTGAATTTTAAAATGCAAATAGAAAGAATTTCATTATTTATTTATAATAATTATTAAATCTAATTATTTTCAAGGAAAAAAATTATCAAAGATCTATTACTAAGTAATGGACCTCAGAAAAAACCTAGACCTCGAAAGTACGAGATATAATACCTTTAAAAATCAAATATTGAAATATGCAAAATGATTTTTATAGGAAAAACTATGCATGCAATGCGATTCTTTTTGGGAACAATGTCAAGTGCAATTAATTCTACAATATGTCATTTTTCAGGAATTTTAGAGCAAAGGTTAATCAATTATGAAAACTAAAGCACAAACTGGGCAAAGTATGCAATTTTCCATAGAATAATTAATTATTAATTAACCATTAATCATAAAATGTCCACAATATGTCAAACTGTAGAGAATTAAATGCGGAACAAAATGTTATTTTTGGATAAAAAACTAAAATGCAATGTAGCTATTCAAATTAAAGGGTGAACATGGGGGTATTTATGCAATGTTTAAATATAAAATAAAATTGAAATGTAGAGGGAGGGCCTTTATGTAATTACTGCTACTCTAGGGGGTCTTCTTGCAAAATCTCCAGAGGGGCACGTGCGCAGCACGTGCCCTCTGGTCGGCAGGGACTAGATGGCTTATAAGATACTCTCTGGGGGGCTTCCGTATAAATGTTCCGTGGCTCACGTGAATACCACGTGTAGTGGTTGGCTTGGATAGAGGCTTGGGGAAGGACTTCCACGTGGCGCTTTTACGTGCTTCGGTCTGGTCCGAGGTGTTGGTCATGCGAGCCCACGGCGAGCCATTATGCAATAAATGTTATTGCGAATATCATTCCCTGATCCGAAATGAAGAATACATAATTTGCATAATAGGCCCCTTAGTACAATTAGAGTTATGTACCATGGCCATCTTGATTATCATACAACTATTGATTCTAATATTGAATCATAGAGGCTGGTGCTTGGATGAACATCTAAGGATTTAGATTGAGGACTCATCAAGCACCATCAAATGATTGTTAAGAGATGATCTCCAGCCTGAGTAGGAGATGGAAATCCTTTCTCATTTAGGTTGATATCTTACCGACCTCTTGATGCAAGTCCTCTGCATGGGAATAGATATTCAGAGGTGTCAGATTAGTTAGGTCAAAGAGTTGACTTAACGAGATCGAGATAACCAAAGTCCTATGTTGTATGCTGTCACAATATAGGCATGCATCCTCTGACCAGAGACAGATGTGTTAATATATGTCCGATTATGTACATTTGGCATACTAATAGGTTGATGACCTAATCAAGGTCTATACACCGGCGCGCTGGTGTGCATATAAGGGCATATGAGTAATACGATCTCTCAAAGGGATCACACAGGTTCATTACTGAACCGGAAGACATGAGCTCACTTATGAGATATTGGGAAGATGTAAATTTCGTGCGCGGTCGTCTCGCTTTGGAAGATTTATTGAATTTGTAGGTTTTATATATGCTTTTGGAAATTATGTGATCAACACCTGGGTATGATATATGTTTTTGGAAAGTATATGATCAATACCAACTCCCAATGATCGAATGAGAAACTTAATGATAAACCCTGAAGTAGACAGTGTAAAACCGATCTTATACTTCAGGATTATTCTGGGTATTCCAGTATGCAGGATGTATAGGTATTAGGAATGCCTGAGGGTGATGTGATCATAAACGATTGTATAACCATGATGCTTCCATACCTAGAGAGTGATGAAATGGGCCTGGATTTTAGTGACTCCTCTCAGTAGAGAAGTAATATGTTCTTGGTCCTAATGTTGGACATTGATCTGAATGTGATTCAGATGCAATGAGAAGATTAGATCTGCGGTCTTGATTTAATCAAGCATCGGTGAGAGACCCGAGATATGGATTTGAGATGTGATATCAATATCCAAGTCACTATATGTGGAACAATACAATCGCCCTGTCCTTATCTCCTAGTATCTGCGGAGAAAGCGCATTATCCTTGAAAGAGTTCAGGATAATTTCATTGTTGATATATGTATCCAAGCATATAGTAAATTGAAAATTAAATGTGATTTAATTATCATGATTAATATGAATTCGATTCATATTATAAAGGGAGTTATCTAAGATAATTAAATGTGATTTATTTATCAAAGATGTAAATAATGTGAATATGATTCATATTATTTGGGCACATAAGAATAGAGATCCAAGATGATTAAATGTGATATAATTATCATGGATATGAATAATGTGGATAGAAATATCCATATTAATCATATCTATTATAAATGTGATTTATAATATATAAGAGAGAGCTATTTGTAATTTACATTTGTAAATTAAATGTTAATATGAATTGGATTCACATTGAACATTAGATTAAAAATGTAATTCACATTTTATTTTTGGTTGTGAATGTGATTCACAATTGTCCAATGGCAAGATTGCAATATTTACAAAATAATTATGAATTATTTTGTACAATAATTTACAACAATTGTTGTTGTAAATATTGGAGATATATGCAATCTTGGAGATTGCATTGGAATCTCCCATTCCTAATAGGAGAAGGGACGGCCACCAATTCCAACAAGGAAAGGGTGGCCGTCCACCCCTCCTATATGGAAGGGGAGATTCTCCTTTCCATTATCTCCAATATTAGTTGATTTGATTTGAGGATTAAATTATGTTGATTTATCAATATATATTTAATCTCGATTAAATTAATTGTCGTTGGTTTTACCAACACAAATCTTAGCCATTAAAAGAAACACAAATCAATGAGAGCCATTGGGTTTGTGTTGCCCATGGATTGAGATCCATGCATCCCAAAATATTATAAATAGAAGGTGATGATTACATTATATACTAGTATAATAGGCTTAAATTATGTGGAAGATAATATCAATTCTTGATATATAAACTCTAAATTCACATAAACCACATCTAATTCATTTCATTCATATAACAAAGAAAACAACTTAATGCATGATCTTTATTCACAATCTAGTTATATTTATTACACAATGAGTATACATTCAAAGAACATACGATAATTACCTTTAATAACTCATATATATTTACAATGAAAAAAGGGAGAAATTAAACTCTCTTTTTAAATATATGTAAGAGAGAGAGGAGCATTAAAACAAACCCAACATAATTGGCTTGTTCAACTTAGTTGTATAATTAGCCTTTTACATTTCAATGGGGGGGTGTATTAGGAATTTACCCATCATGCATGTGAATGCTTTCTCCTTAAATCTCTCTCTTTTGAGGTTCACGTACATTGCATTCCTCATGCAAACAAAACCACCCACGTGAATCTCCCCTTTCTCCCCATGCATGTACAACCAAGTTGCACCATATTTATGATATAAATACTTGCAGGTCACCAAAGGCTTCATATTTCCAGTGCATGTAACTACCATCGGGTCCCGAGGTCCCTCTCTGCCATGCTTTATCAAACGACCCATCGTCTCCTTCACCTTCTGCATTGGGAGAGCGCACATATAGCATGAGGAAATCAACCCATTCGATTCCCATGACGACATTTTGCCTGCTCGAATAGCTATCATCATCGGCTATAAAATGGAGGGATGAAAGCGTGATCAGGGGGCTGGCAACCGAGCTCACATCTCCATCTCTCTCCCTCGCCCAAGCATTCTTCCAAAGCCTAATCTCTAACCCGTACGAGCGAATTCGTCCACCAAGCAACCACTCACGGTAGTTCTTCTCCGGCCTTGCTCTACTGCTGCACGTGCGGACTGTCACTCCAGGCCGCTTACCAGCTGTGCATGGTTGTGCGCACGGCCACCTCCTTCAGCCCACCGGCCGTACGCACAGACATTCTCTCCAGCCCTCTCTACAGCGCAAGCCCAGGGCATCGGTCGCCTGTGTACAGGCTGCTTGAACGGCCTCCTTCTTCATCCTGCACTGCCGTCGTCTGTGCCATACTCCTCCCTCTCTCCAGTCGTGCTGCCTGCACAACCTTCTGTCTAAGGCACTGCCACTGTCACTGTGAAGTGCTCTCCATTTCTAGAGCCTTAACTTTGCGGAGGAGACAAGCTCCCTCTCTTTCTCTTTTTACTTTCAGCTTTAAAGTTAATTATGTCTTCAATATTTAAAATTATATTTGTTGTATTCGAAGTTTTGAATCCGAATCATGAAGTTTTGAATGGCATTTGAACTTCATCACATTTCTCCATTGCTTAGCCAAATTACATCTTTGTCAAGTAGCATTCTTTATTAGTTGATGAAATGATTGTTTATTTTCTTTACAAATCTGCACCTAATGTCTGAAGTATTTCTATCTCAGTCCAATAGCCTTCTTCATTAGTTAACAAAATAATTGCTTTTCTCTTACAAATCCACTCATGATGTCTAAAGTATATACATATATGCCCCCGGAACCCTAGTTTGAGCATTCGAATATCATAAAAATATCAGAAAATTCCTAAAAGTAGTATATGATATTTGGATATTTTATATATGCTTCATGCCATTCTTGATATCCGTTGGATTGCTATAAAAATAGTAACTCATTTGGATCGCTTTAGAGTCAAATTGGTATTGAAAATCAAAGAGAAATCATTCAAATTTGCCCAGTCCCTGTGGATTTGAACCTTTACGTGCGCTCTATATTTTTCATTCCACCATTACGCTCGTAGTTGTATTATTATTTGTTTGATCTTGATTAATCGTGGTTCGCAGCGACATCGATAAAATTATCATTTTAAGCCGCAAAAAAATCGAGCCAACATTTTGGCGTCGTTGCCAGGGACTAGGCAACATTTGCAATTTTTTCTTCTTCATTTCTACTCATCTTCAATTATCTAAACCGTGCATTTTTTTGTTTTGCAGGTACTTAGTCTTCAAAAAGAAAAAAAATACTTGTCTTTTCATGCATTTTATTTTAGCAAACTTGTACCTTAGTAATTTTTTTTTGTAATCTTAATTTCCCCCTCCCTTCTCAGAAAAGCTCGTCATCAGTAGAACAAAACATTACGGATTAGCGCCAGAAGTGCAGGCACTGTGAACTCCCCTTTCTCTTGGGTATCCTAGTTTTTTTAATATTTGCATTTGTTCGTGCTCAAATTTTAACCGGATTTTTTTTAAAAAAAATACTTCTTCCTTGCATCATTTCTGTGGTCTTCTCCCTCTGCTCACCTAAAAAGATCACCAAAACGTGCTTTATTATGCTAAAAAGATAAGCTTGAAAGGCCACCGCAGTGGCCTGAGCAGAAAACGGGCAACATTCTAAATGCTTGTTTTGATGTACATGTATGACACAAAAATCACGAGCACATAGAACCCTTGGATAGAGACAAAAATCCCTGGTGCTACGAGGGATTGCTGAGAGAAATCGTAACTCCTCGACGCATTGGGCACAGGTTCTTGTGGGAAGAAGCATATCCTCGATCTGAGTACCGCACCCCGGATCCCCCAGTCGGATTAGGACATCGATTTCTCACAATCTTCCACACCCACCTCATCTTTATGGACTCTAATTTCTCTGAAAACTTTGGTTGAATCACTAAACTAAAATTTAAAAGATAACCGCTCCCACGGTAATTTTTGTGTGAGTTGGTGAATCAACAACTTGTCTGGTGTTTGTGCTGTGTATGCTAGGTCGTAGGTCTCTGAAAAATCCATTACAACAAACTCTAGATTACGATCCAGTTTATAAATCAAAATCCAACCCATCTCCTTCAACTGAGAAACCTGAGAATTCACCTGACATGGGGGAAGATAGACCAAACCCTATGGATCTCGTCCTGCATCAACTGCAATTATTAAGAGATGAAAATGCGACGATCCGCCAGAACATAACACCTCTCATCTGACCACCACCCATAAGCACACATTACAACCCGGCTGCAGAAGACTTAGTTCATTGGGTCCAAATCCCGCCTGAAGTAGGAGACTTCGAAATAAAGCCCGCATCCCTCTCCTTGATTCCAAAGTACTATGGGAATGACTCTGAAGATCCCTTCCTCCACATCCAAGATTTCCGATCTGCTTGTAACACAATGAGTGTCCCTGGGGTAGACAAAGAATACATCTACATGAAAGCCTTCACCTACTCACTCAAAGACAAAGCACTTCAATGGCTTCGGAATTACGGAACCCCTCTCACTTCATGGGACGCCTTAAGGGAAGCCTTCATCAAGAAATATTTACCCATAGGAAAAAACCAATGCCCTGAGACAAGCCATTTCATCTTTCACTCAGAAAAATAGAGAGCCAATTCATGAAGCATGGGAACGGTTTAAGGAACTTCAAAGGAAATGCCCTCATCATGCATCTCCAAAAGGAAGTTAGTTCAGATATTTTATGAGGGCATAGATACATCATTTAAGAGAGTGATTGATGGCTCCTGCAATGGAAACTACATCAGCTGTGATGAGCATTTCGTTTGAACTTTGTTTGAAAATAGGGCTGACAATTCGGTGAATAGTTCCTCAATTGAAAAATACAATGGGAACACGTGGACAGTCAATATCATTGACCATGAGAGATCTAGCAATGATAATCATGACAAATGTGAAACCCTCTCAAAACAAATGAACCTCATCACTCAAGCCATAGAAAAATTGGCCATGAATAATCCCACCAGCCATGAAGTTGACCACACTACATTCACCCATAATCAAGACATAAATCCTGAGACTGTGAATTGGGTACAGAGAAATCAAGGAGGAGCATATTCAAATAACCATAACACATGAAGAGAACAATCAAATTCTGGATGGAATGGACAAAACAACTATCATTTCCAGAATCACACCCAACCCAGATAACCAATAGCACAGCCAATAGCCCAACCCTCCACCACTACGGTTAACTTCGATGCCTTGGCTCAAGCAATACAACAACTGGCTATAGCACAACAACAGGCCACTGAAACTCAATAAAAAGCCAACTCTGAGAATGCTCAGCAATTTGCCGAGATCAAATCATATCTCCCAACCTTGTCACCTCAACCTCTATCCAACCCCAACACCAACAAGGCTAGCTCATCTGGAGTACTTCAAACTCCACCACCTCCCGGATCTTTCACTCAGCACCTGGTTTCCAAAACTAGAATCATGGATTTTTTACATCTTCTAGGACAAATAAAGGGAACCCACAACAAACACCTAGAAATCAAGTTAATTTCGAAACCCCACCCCGTCCAAACCAATCTGCTAATGATGTCACTCTGAGAAATGGGAAAACCACTTCTGCCTCCACCAGAACGCTAGCTTCAGAGGATGAAATTGAAATAGAGGAGGAGGTTGATGATGAAGAGAAGCTAACTGAGACAACCATTCCCCTTCCTGTCTCCCCATCCATAACTATCCCATTTTCCGGAGCTCTTCACCGAAGAAAACCTCGATCATCCACCATCGATCCAGAGTTAGAAAAACAATTATCGAACATTGTCATTGAAATCCCGATCTTAAAAGCTCTCGACAAGTTCCAGCCTTCTCCCGCTTCTTAAAAGAAAAATGCACACCGAAAAGGAAATCAAGAGAAAAGAAAAAGGAAAACCAAGAAGAAAAGTATGTGATTCTACAAGCCACATCAAATGCCATTTCCCAATTCCTGCCCACAAAAAAAAGATCCAGGGGCACCCTTGGTTAAATGCACGATTGGTGAATTGACCTTCAAGCGCACTCTATTAGATAATGACGCCTCAATCAATCTTCTCCCTACCACCATCCTAGAGCACTTTGACTTAGGGAAACTGAAACCTGTTTCAATGATTTTACAAATGGTTGATCGCACGGTGAAAAGACCAATAGGACTTCTTGAAGATGTTATAGTCACAGTACAAGGACATAGATTTCCTGTGGATTTTGTTGTTATGGATATGGATTCCCCCAACACACTGAGTGAAACACCTATCATACTGGGAAGACCATTTTTGGCCATTGCTAAAGCTCATTTTGATTATGAGGTTGGAAGAGTTGAATTTAAAATCAGTGGCCATGTCATTCATGTTGATCTTGTCACTCCTACTCCCACTGAATCTGAGACCGAAGACTGTGGTTGGATAGAAAGATGTGTTGTTGTCAACATTCAAAAAGGCTTTGCCCCCATCCATCTCACCAAAGATCCTTTAGAGGTTAGCCTGAACATCTCAAGATCCACTTACAAAAACACTTCTCATGAAATTGCCAAATACAATCTAAATCTTGCATTAGAAGCTCTACCATGCCCTCTCACCGGACAAGAAATTGATGAGCTTGATAATACCTGGGATACATTAGACTCTGAACTCACATTGACTTCAACCATGATCAAGACCATGATGGAACGACCATTAGAGACCATTTCTGTAATAGATTCAAGAAACACTACAACGCTGACTCCACCAACAACCACTGTTGAATTGAAACCACTACCCAAAGATCTGAAGTATGCTTTCTTGGATGATGCACACACTCTACCAGTCATTATCAATGCCAACCTAAATCATATGCAAGAGATCCAACTAATGGAGGTTTTCAAAAAGAATTCTCGAGCCATTGGATGGAAGATTACGGATCTAAAAGGAATAAGCCCAACATTTTGTACACATCACATATCTCTAGAAAATGATAGTAAACCATCTGGAGAAATGCAAAGATGGTTGAATCCCAATCTACGAGAGGTTGTGAAGAATGAGATCTATAAATGGACAAGTGCGGGTATCATTTATTCTATTTTTGAGGGTCAGTCCTCTCCATGTTGTCCCCAAGAAAGCTGGATTAACAATTGTCAAAAATGAGAAAGGAGATGATATACCCATCAGAGTAGCCACATCTTGGAGAGTCTATGTCGATTATAGAAAACTCAACAAGGTTACTCGAAAAGATCATTTCCCATTGCCATTCATTGACCAAATCATTAAGAAGCTAGTTGGAAAAGATTTTCTTCTTTCTGGATGGATATTCCGGTTATAACCAAGTGGCCATAGCACCAGAGGATCAAGACAAAACCACTTTCACTTGTCCATTTGGAACATATGCCTTTCGTCGTATGCCTTTCGGACCATGTAATGCCCCAGCAACATTTCAAAGATGCATGATGGGAATTTTCACTGATATGATTGGCGATTTTATGGAAGTATTTATGGATGATTTATCTATTTTTGGAGACTTTTTCGAGGAAACACTAGAATTTTTGGATTGAGTCCTCCAGAAATGCATTGAAGTGAACCTGATATTATCTTGGGAGAAATGACATTTTATGGTGAAACAAGGGATTGTGTTAGGACATGTTGTGTCAAAGAAAGGGATGGAAGTGGATCCAACAAAAATTGAGACAATCACCCATTTAAGTCCACCGGTGAACATAAAAGGTGTTTGGTCCTTCCTAGGTCATGTCGGATTTTACTGTCGCTTCGTCAAGGACTTTTCAAAAATTTCCCGCCCTCTCATCAAATTATTGGAAAAAGATCAAGACTTCACTTTCACTAAGGAAGCATTTGAATCCTTCGAAACCCTGAAGAATATCATCACTGAAGCACCCATACTACAACCCCCTGATTGGAACTGTGAATTTGAGATCATGTGTGATGAGTCTGATTATGCTGTGGGGGCAGTATTGGGTCAAAGGAAGGATTGGAAACCTTATGCCATTCACTATGCCAGTAAAACTCTGGATGATGCTCAAAAGAACTACACTGTGACTGAGAAAGAACTTTTGGTTGTGGTGTTTTCCTTAGAGAAATTTCGATCTTACATCCTAGGATCCCACATCATCATCTACACAGACCACTCTGCTTTGAAATATCTCTTCACAAAGCCCGATGCTAAGCCTAGACTCATTAGGTGGGTATTACTGCTCCAAGAATTTGATTTGGTGATTCGAGATAAAGACGAAGCAAAGAATGTCGTGGCTGATCATCTTTCAAGACTCCCTTCCTCAAACACAGACACAATCCCAATTTCTGATAATTTTTCAGACGAAAGTATCGTGTCTGTTTCTCAACTCCCTTGGTATGCAGACATCATCAATTACATCGTCACCTCCACATTTCCTGATGACTGGCCAAAACATAAGAAAGACAAAACTAAAGACCAAGCCCGATACTATCACTGAGAAGACCCTTTGCTCTTCAAAGAGGGTACTGATTTGATATGCAGACGATGTATCCCTGAATCTGAAGTCAACGATGTCCTAACTCTTATGCCACACTTCTACATGTGGAGGACACCACTCAGGGAAGCGCATAGCTGCTAAAGTCTTACAATGTGGTTTCTATTGGCCTACACTCTTTAAGGATGCCCATCATTTTGTTAAATCTTGTCCTGCCTATCAGACTAATGGAACAATGACCTGTTGTAACAAGATGCCCCTCCAACCCGTATATATAGTTGAGATCTTTGATACTTGGGGAATAGACTTCATGGGACCTTTCACCACCTCACAAGGCTATCAGCAAATCCTACAAGGCTATCAGCAAACTCGCTGTTGACTATGTGTCACGTTGGGTTGAAGCCATTGATGAGCTGAAAACCACGCGGTCGAGAGAGGAATAAATAATATCAAAAAACTTGTCGTCGTTGTTCTCAACCACGCGATTCGGTCAACAAGAAAAATAAATTTTAAAACCATTAAAAAAGGATAAATCAAGAAAACAAATGTAAGCTGCTTTTCGCTATTCTTTATACCTGGTATAGCGACCAGGGTCGAACACAAGGAGCACGATTTAAAAAACTAAGTAGTCAGATTTCGAAAGCTAATTTTTTAGTGGTTTTTGACTTTTATATTTTTTTTGTATTTTTCGAAGACGAACAATATTCACAAGTGATAAAAAGGACACGCAACCTTTTTGTATTTTTCAAAATAACCAAAAATGTACAGAAAAGTCCTAAGAAAATATTTTTGTGTTTTATATGTTTTAAAATATTTTTAGTAATTTTTTTTGCAATTTTATGATGTTTTTATGAATGAAAATGCACAAAATTTGGAGAGAAATTAAAAGAAATCAAAAAACACCTATAGTAATTGTTTTGGAATTTTTAGACACTTTTTCGAATTTTTATGAATTTTCAAAGTTTGGACACGCAAAAAGACACAAAAATCACTATTTTTTATTTTTTTTAAAATATCAAATGGCAATAAAAATTCGTGAAAACTTTATACAATGAAGAAAACAACAGCAAGAATGTATACAAATTTTCTCAGAATTTATTGACTATGATAAACGTTTATTTGATCAAAAAGAGCATGCAAGATTTATGTCTGAAATGTGAGGACTGAGTTGAAAATATGCAAAGTTTTTACAAGAAAGAGTAGCAGAAATAAAATGCAAGAGGCAAAGAGCAATTTACCCAATGATACACATGCCTAGCATGTGACTTTGAAGTTGGTGGTGCTCTTTTGGAATTTGGAGAACCTTCAAGGACTACACCACAACTTTTTCAAATACTCTTTTTTTTATTTCAAAAAAACAACCCTTATTAGGTTTTACTGTGCTCATCGTTTCTTCTCAATAGGGCAAGGGGCACAAGGGGTCGCCGCCGCCGCCCCTCACGCGATAGGGATGGAGAAGGAGGCCGGGCTCGGGGCGGAGATGGCGTCTGGAGAGGGCCCGCGCGCGGGTGCGAATGGGGGGTCGGCACGCAGGCGGGCAGCCCTGCGTGGACACGTGGCGCACCGCCCGTGGATCTAGAAGGTGCAGGAGGTGGTGCCGCCTTGCGGAGGCGGCGCTGGAAGACGGTGGGGGAGTTGCGGAGTCGGGCGCGACCTGGGGGTCGGGCGCGCAGCCGCGCACCACGCGTGCGCGAGGCGAGGCGCGGGCGGCTGCCGCGGACAGGAGCTCTGGGAAGACGCGGACGGGGCGTGCGGCTGGGCGCACGCGCTGGAGGGAGGCCGCTCAGGTGGCGGATGCGGGCTCCCTGCTGCGGGGTCTGGAGGAAACGGGGCCGCCAGAGGGTGGTGGCTGCAGGTCGGTGCGGTCGACGCCCGCGCGCAGGCGGTTGGCGCGCACGCGAGCGCGACAGGAGGGAGAGGAGCAGGGAGCTCCAGGCGTCGCGACGGAGGGCGATGGCTGCTGGAGTTGCGCGGAGGCCTGCGGCGGATGTATGGATGGTGGATGGCGGGTTGATGGTCGTCGCCTGCTTCAATTCATTTTTTTTTTGTTTTTTTGTTTTATTTTTATTTGTTGCAGGAAATGGTTAGAGAAAAAAATGTTTTTTTTATTTTTTATCAGAAATATGTAAACAGTAATAAAAAGGAGAATCTTTTATTTATATTTTTTTATGTTTTCCTGCAAAATAAATTGTTAGAGGAAAAGGACAACAATTTTATTTTTTTATTTTTCTTTATTCCTCCAAAACAAGAGTTAGAGAGAAAAGAAAAAAAATGATTTTTTATCCCTTTTTTTAACCTGCAAAACAATGGTTAGAAATAAAATAAATATATGTTTTTTTATTATATCCTGCAAAAACAAAGATTAGACAACAGGATACAAATTTTTTTTATAAATTTATTTATAAACAAAGAGAGTCGATGAATGGATCGGATCTTGACGTGGTGAAAGAAAGATCCAAGGACTCCGACCACCGTGCGTGGTTGGAGGTGACAGGTCGTGCGAGGTAGAACGTGAATATGGAGGGATAGCGAGATGAGATGGTAAAATCGGTCTCGAGGCAGAAAAGCGTGATGGAATTTTTATAATCTAAGTTCTAAAGATTAACTATTTCTAAGCTAAAACCTAAGCCTACAATTTACCTACGAGAAAGGACAAGTAAAAGTGGATCTCACCTTGGGGTTCAGACACGCCATGATGGCCTCGATGAAGCTCAAGTCGCTGTCACAGACTGGATCGGAGGCTAGGACCCTCTTCAACAAGAAATCTCTCGGAAACCAGGCTCCTCTCCGCCAAAGATCTATCAAGTTTTAATGAGGGAGGAGGAGCCCATTAAAAAGAGAAGAAAATCCAAAAAAAGAAAGTATCTACAAAAAAAGGAAGGTGATTATTGTTGAATTAATAAAATAATTAAATAAATAAATAAATAATTTCGAAATTCGTAATTAAATTAATTAATTAAATAATGTATTTACCAAAAATGAATTAGCCACCTTAATGGTGGCCATTAAAGGAATGAAATCAAATCTAAAATAAATGGTAAGTTATTAAGTCACTTGATTCACATAAATCCAATAAATTAAATAAATTAAATATAAAATTCGTAATTAAATAAAATAAATTAATTAATGTTAGATAATTAAATTTTTTGGTGGATTTTATAAATGGAAGTTAATTATATACATATATTATACACGTATAATATAATGTACATAGGTGCAAATAAGAAAATAATTTTTATACAAGATTTTTTTATTTTTTTATTTTATTTTTAATGAAAACAATATTTATAATATATACATTATGTAAAAATAAATATTAATAATTATATACAACAAATATATGGGTAAACTGCACAATGCACCCCAGAAAACCGACTTTTTAACCGTAACTCCAAAAAATACAAAACCACAGCCATTTAAAAGATAATTTAATTTATAGTATGATGGAAGTCAGTTTGGTTCAATTTGAGTTCGTATCGAGCCGGAATTGATGTTTCAATTATCGCATTACGGCTTTTTCTGAGTGTAATTATTTGCAATATATACAATATTTTAATTTACACATATTTTTATTATTTACAATACAATTTTATTTACAACTTATATTTACAAAAGTAATTAGTTTGAGGTCAAATTATGTACAAATAAAAAAATGTAAGTTTTATACAAATATACATGAAAAATATATACAAGATATTTTTGATTTTTTCCGACAGAAGACCCTATCTCCCCCTACTTTATTCCTGGTCGATCAGGTCAAGTCTTGACCTTCTCTCGGGGTTTGGGTCAGTCTGTATTTATTGCATAAACACATCCTTTTCTTTTTCTTTTCTCCTTTATTCTTTTATTTATATACAAAAAGTGTTAAAAATGCATAATTAACAAATGTATGCAAAATGGTAATTTTATAAAATTAGTGGGTATTTACAGGTCTTTGACTAAGGAAAATAGGCTAAAATAAAAGAATAAAGGCGATGAATCGTGGATTCATCATTCCCCTATACTTTACCTTTGCTAGTCCCTTAGCAAACACTTATTTGGAAAATAAGTGAAAATGAAAATAAAGAAAAGAAAAAGCAAAGAAGTTAGAACAATGTTGACTTTCAAACTTATCTTCATAAAATGTAGTCTGGAGCTCTGTCGGACCTTTGGATTATTAGTGTGTCGGAACCTTAATGGGAAATGAAATTAAAACCTAACAGCCTCTAAGTTCCATAAGACTCCTATTCATGTCTCCTCAACAGTCAGATCAGAACAAGTCTACAGACACAAATTCTTATGACTATGAATTCTTACTTGTACGTGTAAGTGAAATTTAGCTCTTAATCTCAAAAGTAGCAAAGATTCAGCCTCTCTCAGCAAGGTAACTCAAATAACCCGGTCTGGAAACTCTTTCCTCGAGGAGCGGGGATATTCCCTTCTAAGTTCAAGTACAACCAACTCAAGAAGAGGGGATGGGGAAGAGAATGGACGGTAACCAGTGTAGTTACCTATCCTTGGATGCATGACCAGTGTAGCCATGTCACCCGTTGCAAGCTCATGAATATATGACTTTGAAGCTCTTATTCTTTTTTTTACAGGCATTTTATTTTTCTTTCAGGCCTTTACATTTTTTTTTGAAATATATACAAGGTGCAGCATGTACATAAGGAGTTTTTCCTCTTGAGCCAGTAGACTATCCCTCTTTTGAAGCATTATTGCAACCCCACAGCTCCTGTCTTTAGACCTCAACATCACCAAACTAGGTTGAGACGCACTTCCCTCCCTAGAGGAGGACGAGAGGTTCCACCTAGATCTACTACCCTCGTATGCTACCCCAAGCCAAAAGATTCTGCTCCCTCACTAACTCATCCATGAAGAGCTACGTGTAAAGTGCAGTGTCCAAGGTAAGCCACGGTCTGAAAGAATCATGTGTGTGTTGTTAAATGTTCTACTTAGACTCATCAAGATGACATGTGAACATAGTCTTATGGACTCAAAGAATTAAGTCACTAGGACCTGAAAAGTCTTAACTCCAAATCTTATAAGGTTCCTCTGAAATTAAGTGCATTAAGGTCTAACTAAGCTCCATTCTTCAAATTTATTCCAGACTTAGTTTGAATATCAAAATCATCCTGAAAAATGCTCATGCAAATGCAAGAAAATATGTACATGCAAGGAAAAAGAAAAAATCTTTTTGTGAAACCATTTTCAAAATTTTGAAATTTTTATGGATTTTTTTTTAAAAATGATGCACATGCAACAAGTTTTTTTTTGCAAAAAGTTAGTAATATATACACGTATATACACAATTTTTTTATTTATTGTTTTTTTTGTGTTTTTTAATAAGGGTTAGACAAGATACATATTTACACAAGAGTGAGTTGATTATTTTACAAGAACGAGATGCAAGAATTTACAACTTGAGCAATTTATACAAGTATATACAGAGTTGGTTTTTTTTAATTCATTTTCATCATTTTTTTACATGTTTTTTTAAGAATTGTTTTTAATTTTTTTAAGTATTTACACAGTGTTTTAGCCATATTAAATAATATATGAAAGTATGAGTTATAACTAAAGTATATATACAATATATACGACACCCACCTATACTTAGCTCGAACTATGTCCTCATAGTGATCAAAGAGCTGGAAAGAAAGACATAACTCGTGCCTTGTATAGAAAAGTGAAAAGAAAAGTATACTACAACAATGAATGAAAGAATGAAATCAATAGAAGTCAGTGATCCCCCTATCAAGTAATCCTAAGTATAGAAGACTGTACACAAGGAGAAAACTGAGGAGATGGATATACGGAGTCTACCTCCCCTATACTTAGGGTAAAATATCCCTAAGTATAGGCAGCAAAACAGAGGTAAAAAGAAACAAAAGAATAATCACAAGTCTGACACCCCCTATACTTAGGGTAAAGTACACCCTAAGTATGGAATGATCATGCGATGGAGATGGGGTGTGAGAAAGAAAGAATGTATGATATGGACAGATGGTCTATACAGATGTGAGTCGATCAATGTTGAGGTTCCTCTCAACAAGGCTAGAGTTTACGCCCCTAGCTGGGCGCAAATGTTAGGATAACGCCGTGTCAAGGTTAAGGACGACATCTGTCAGGCGAATACCGTACTGTCGTTGCAGTCTCGATGGGAGAACAACAACGAGGTCAATAGAGTAAATGATAACACCCGGATAAACAGTCAGGCGGGTGTTTGCTACCGGGTAAAGATATGTGCAGATGAAGTCAGACTCGGTAACACAAAAGAAATCGTCAGCTCAAGATCTGTATGGAGTGAAAGGATGGAGCCGAAGTAATCAAACGTGGAGAAGGAAGGATCTGTCATGAAATCCTCCATGTCAATCACCGTCTCAAATAGATATGGAAGATCATGATCAGGAGACTCACTATAAAGGCTGATATCTGATGTATGGAATGTAGACAAATCAGTGAAATCATCGAATACCTCAAAGATCGGGTCATCCTCGCGAGGGTCGTCGAGGAGAGAATCATCAAATTCATTATCAGAAATATCAAAATATTCGGTCTCGTGATCCGACAGATCGGATGCATTCTCAGAAAGTGAGACCGAGTACACATGGTCCATGGCATCCTCCCGCAGATAACCCTTGGGGAGTAATGCCAAATCATCAGGAAATTGAGGATCAATGCTGTCAAAAGTCACGTCCTCCAAAAATATATCGAATTCATCAAATGGGAGGACACATGGCTCAAATACGGGACTATCAAGGTTTGTAAAATCAAAAATCGGTCCCTCATCAAGCTCTCTCTGCTGAGATGAATCCAAGTATATGTCCGAATCTGAGAAGATTTCCTGAAGACAAGACACTGAATCAACTGTGTATGGATACTGGAAAGATTCAGAGGATGGCTGAGATGTGGGTTCCTCCTCTATCTCTTGGGATCCTAGCAGATCTAGAATCGAAGAATCTTCTATGTGACAGAGCGGTATTGGCTCAAAATCTGTCTTCAAATCCAATTTATCCTCAACCAAATTCCGGCTCTGGGAACTCACAATAGTAGGCAACACATCCATCAAATAAGAAGTAGTAGCATCCATATCCTCTGATTTGTGTGTGCTATCAAGATCGACATGGTGTGTCACACACTCAACTGTTGTCATCTCTCCCTCATGTGTTGTCCCGAATAAATCATCTTGTGTATATGAAAGATCGGAAAGTGTTCCCAAGATGGTCTCAACTAAATCCAGGTCAGGACTGTGGTGTGAACCACCACGCGAGGTAATGACATATGCAATCTGCTCTGCGGTCCTCCCCCTCATGGCTATATGGATAAGGTCAGTCATCGAAAATCCATGATCCGGAAATCGCCTCAAAAGTTCTCGTAACCTCAACCATGAATCTCTCAACGGCTTTTGGGGGTTAACAGAAAAATCACGAATACACGACCACATCATCTCTGCTCTACACTGGGGGTAAAATTTCTTCAAAAATAATGATCGTAAATCTCCCCATGTAGTAATCTTCCTTCCCAATCGTCTGTGCCAACTCTTGGCTCTACTTTGAAGTGTAAATGGGAAGGTAATCAGCATCATTTCCTCAGAAGTGATATTCGAATATGATCGTGATGTACAAATATCCTCAAATTCATCGATATGCAAATATGGTTCCTCCTGCACTTCCCCTAAAATTTTGGGCAGTATATCAATCAACTCTAAATCCAAAATGAATGGGCTCAATGTAGAAGCAGAGTATGCTTCTTTATTGGTGTACTCATCCATCATCATAGGATTAAAGTCATCTAAAACATGCCACTGCCCCATTTGATCGCCTATGGGATGCACTCTCATCTCAGTAATGTGAACGCCTGGTTTTTTTATTTGGTCAATCTGGTCTTCGCGGGCTTCACTCACAGCATGTCCCGAGAAAGAGGGTGGGTAGGGAGAAGATGGGAAATCGGACGGGGTTACGACCTCCCAAGAGAGTGGACGTGCGTGATGGGCGTGAAATGAAGAAGCCGCAAAATTCGGCTGGAATGGAAAGTGGCCCATCGTGACGAGAGGAAAACTGAAGGGAGGGATGGAGGGATAGAAGGGAGTGAAAGAAAGACAAGGCAGGAACGAAGAGAGAGATAGAAGGGAGGGAGGGTGGGATAGAAGGGAGTGAAAGAAAGAAAAGGCAGGAACGAAGAGAGAGATAGAAGGGAGGGAGGGTGGGATAGAGATAGAAGGTGACTGCTAATGATCCAGGAAGATGATTGTAACCGACTCACACCAAAGACATTCAATACACAAAGCAAACCCCTAATTCACCAACTCAACACAAAGTGAAGACCGTGAGATTTGGTCTTTTATCTTTTCAATTTTAGAGTTTAGTGAAAAGACAAAGTTGTACAAACACTTAGGAGGCTTAAGTAGGATTTGGGCACTACTCCTTAGTGTGTACGTGAGCAATAAAAAACGCAGACAATGAGGGGATAGCTCTCCCAATACAATGAAGTGGTCAATTACGTTTAATTTTAGAGTCAAGTTCAATTAGCAGTCCCAATTTTTTTTTAAATTTTTGATTTTGTGATTTTTTTGGATATTTCCAAGAATAAACGCCTAACGAGCTTTCCGATTTCCTCTTTGAATGATTTGAGTCCAAGAAACAGGGGGAGGAAGTCGGAAATGCCAATGCACGGTCAAAAACTATGATGCATGCAGAGATAGAAAATGCGTACCTTACTCCAGCACTCTACATGCAATATGATCCGCGCAGAAATTAAATACAGAAATTTAAACTACCTAAATGATGCAAGCGGAAATCCGAGCCCTAAGCAGCAATTCTATTCGAAAGAACGTTTAGTCGTCCACCAACCTCCAATCCAAGAGTCCAGTCTAGGCTCACCCCTTTTCCTCTCGACAAATCGAGTTCAGGAGCAGCGCTTGGCAGGGTGGGCTCACGGCGCGTAGGCTCGAAGGTAGTGGATCGACTATTTTTTTAGATTTTTATTCTTGGTCCAATTACCGAGCTATAGGTACATGCAATGTTATTAAGGTATTTGGATCCTACTTATTACGTCACAGTCAAGCAAAAATCCTTAGGCTAGGGGCTCAAAACCGCGAGAAACAAAAAAATGCGAAAAAACAAAATCGGCGAAAAACAACATGAGGTCCCCCAAGTGCACCGGTACTTGGCGAAACAGACCCCGAAAAATGCCCAAGTGTCCACAGGTCCAATAGTCTAAGTTATTACAATTCAAATAAATGTTCTCTAAATAAAATAAATGTCTTCTTTCCGTCCCTGCTCTTCCTCCTATGCGGGTCCTCTAAAAAGAAAGCTCCAAGTTGTCCAAGCAGTACCTCGCACAAAAATCAGAGATAGAAGGGTCAGAAAACAATTATAATATAGAGAGACAAAACAGAAAAATGAAATATGACTACAAAGCCGTGCTCCCCGGCAACGGCGCCATTCTGATGAGCCGAAAACCACGCGGTCGAGAGAGGAATAAATAATATCAAAAACTTGTCGTCGTTGTTCTCAACCACGCGATTCGGTCAACAAGAAAAATAAATTTTAAAACCACTTAAAAAAGGATAAATCAAGAAAACAAATGTAAGCGGCTTTTCGCTATTCTTTATACCTGGTATAGCGACCAGGGTCGAACACAAGGAGCACGATTTAAAAAACTAAGTAGTCAGATTTCGAAAGCTAATTTTTTAGTGGTTTTTGACTTTTATATTTTTTTGCATTTTTCGAAGACGAATAATATTCACAAGTGATAAAAAAAGGACATGCAACCTTTTTTGTATCTTTCAAAATAACCAAAAATGTACAGAAAAGTCCTAAGAAAGTATTTTTGTGTTTTATATGTTTTAAAATATTTTTAGTAATTTTTTTCACAATTTTACGATGTTTTTATGAAAGAAAAATGCACAAAAATTGGAGAGAAATTAAAAGAAATCAAAAGACACCTACAGTAATTGTTTTGGAATTTTTAGACACTTTTTCGAATTTTTATGAATTTTCAAAGTTTGGACATGCAAAAAGACACAAAATCACTATTTTTGATTTTTTTTTTAAAATATCAAATGGTAATAAAAATTCGTGAAAACTTTATACAATGAAGAAAACAATAGCAAGAATGTATACAAATTTTCTCAGAATTTATTGACTATGATAAACGTTTATTTGATCAAAAAGAGCATGCAAGATTTATGTCTGAAATGTGAGGACTGAATTGAAAATATGCAAAGTTTTTACATGAAAGAGTAGCAGAAATAAAATGCAAGAGGCAAAGAGAAATTTACCCAATGATACACATGCCTAGCATGTGACTTTGAAGTTGGTGGGGCTCTTTTGGAATTTGGAGAACCTTCAAGGACTACACCACAACTTTTTCAAATACTCTTTTTTTTATTTCAAAAAAACAACCCTTATTAGGTTTTACTGTGCTCTTCGTTTCTTCTCAACAGGGCAAGGGGCACAAGGGGCCGCCGCCGCCGCCCCTCACGCGATAGGGATGGAGAAGGAGGCCGGGCTCGGGGCGGAGATGGTGTCTGGAGAGGGCCCGGCGCGGGTGCGAATGGGGGGTCGGCACGTAGGCGGGCAGCCCTGCGTGGACACGCGGCGCACCGCCCACGGATCTGGAAGGTGCAGGAGGTGGTGCCGCCTTGCGGAGGCGGCGCTGGAAGACGGCGGGGGCGTTGCGGAGTCGGGCGCGACCTGGGGGTCGGGCGCGCAGCCGCGCGCCACGCGTGCGTGAGGCGAGGCGCGGGCAGCTGCCGCGGACAGGAGCTCTGGGAGGATGCGGACGGGGCACGCGGCTGGGCGCACGCGCTGGAGGAAGGCCGCCCAGGTGGCGGGTGCGGGCTCGCTGCCGCGGGGTCTGGACGAAACGGGGCCGCCGGAGGGTGGTGGCTGCAGGTCGGTGCGGTCGACGCCCGCGCGCAGGCGGTTGGCGCGCACACGAGCGCGGCAGGAGGGAGAGGAGCAGGGAGCTCCAGGCATCGCGACGGAGGGCGATGGCTGCTTGAGTTGCGCAGAGGCCTGCGGCGGATGTATGGATGGTGGACGGTGGGTTGATGGCCGTCGCCTGCTTCAATTCATTTTTTTTTGTTTTTTTTTTGTTTTATTTTTATTTGCTGCAGGAAATGGTTAGAGAAAAAAAAGAATGTTTTTTTATTTTTTTATCAGAAATATGTAAACAGTAATAAAAAGGAGAATTTTTTATTTATATTTTTTTATGTTTTCCTGCAAAATAAATTGTTAGAGGAAAAGGACAACAATTTTATTTTTTATTTTTCTTTATTCCTCCAAAACAAGAGTTAGAGAGAAAAGAAAAAAAATGATTTTTTATCCCTTTTTTTAACCTGCAAAACAATGGTTAGAAACAAAATAAATATATGTTTTTTTATTATATCCTGCAAAAACAAAGAATAGACAACAGGATACAAATTTTTTTTATAAATTTATTTATAAACAAAGAGAGTCGATGAATGGATCGGATCTTGACGTGGTGAAAGAAAGATCCAAGGACTCCGACCACCGTGCGTGGTCGGAGGTGACAGGTCGTGCGAGGTAGAACGTGAATATGGAGGGATAGCGAGATGAGATGGTAAAATCGGTCTCGAGGCAGAAAAGCGTGATGGAATTTTTATAATCTAAATTCTAAAGATTAACTATTTCTAAGCTAAAACCTAAGCCTACAATTTACCTACGAGAAACGACAAGTAAAAGTGGATCTCACCTTGGGGTTCGGACACGCCATGATGGCCTCGACGAAGCTCAAGTCGCTGTCACCGACTGGATCGGAGGCTAGGACCCTCTTCAACAAGAAATCTCTCGGAAATCGGGCTCCTCTCCGCCAAAGATCGATCACGTTTGAATGAGGGAGGAGGAGCCCATTAAAAAAAGAAGAAAATAAAAAAAGAAAGTATCCACAAAAAAGGAAGGTGATTATTGGGTGAATTAATAAAATAATTAATTAATTAAAATAAATAAATAAGTAATTTTGAAATTCGTAATTAAATTAATTAATAAAATAATGTATTTACCAAAAATGAATTAGCCACCTTAATGGTGGCCATTAAAGGAATGAAATCAAATCTAAAATAAATGGTAAGTTATTAAGTCCCTTAATTCACATAAATCCAATAAATTAAACAAACTAAATATTAAATTCGTAATTAAATAAAATAAATTAATTAATTTTAGATAATTAAATTTTTTGGTGGATTTTTTAAATGGAAGTTAATTATATACATATATTATACACGTATAATATAATGTACATAGGTGCAAATAAGGAAATAATTTTTATACAAGATTTTTTTATTTTTTTATTTTATTTTTAATGAAAACAATATTTATAATATATACATTATGTAAAAATAAATATTAATAATTATATACAATAAATATATGGGTAAACTGCACAATACACCCCAGAAAACCAACTTTTTAATCGTAACTCCAAAAAATACAAAACCACAGCCATTTGAAAGATAATTTAATTTATAGTATGATGGAAGTGATTTTGGTTCAATTTGAGTTTGTATGGAGCCGAAATTGATGTTTCAATTATCGCATTACGGCTTTTTCTGAGTGTAATTATTTGCAATATACACAATATTTTAATTTACAAATATTTTTATTATTTACAATACAATTTTATTTACAACTTTTATTTACAAAAGTAATTAGTTTGAGGTCAAATTATGTACAAATAAAATAATGTAAGTTTTATACAAATATACATGAAAAATATATACAAGATATATCTGATTTTTTCTGACAGAAGACCCTATCTCCCCCTACTTTATTCCTGGTCGATCAGGTCAAGTCTTGACCTTCTTTCGGGGTTTGGGTCAGTCTGTATTTATTGCATAAACACATCCTTTTCTTTTTCTTTTCTCCTTTATTCTTTTATTTATATACAAAAAGTGTTAAAAATGCATAATTAACAAATGTATGCAAAATGGTAATTTTATAAAATTAGTGGGTATTTACAGGTATTTGACTAAGGAAAAGAGGCTAAAATAAAAGAATAAAGGCGATAAATCGTGGATTCATCAGCCATTCCCACTCGCGCTGTTGATAGCGTCACTGTTGTTAAATTCCTGAACAATCTCTTCTCCCGATTCGGATTACCCAAGGTGGTCATTAGTGATGGTGGAACCCATTTTCTGAACGCTTCAGTCAAGAACTTACTTAAGAAAAATGGGGTCGAACACCGGGTCTCAACTGCCTATCACCCACAGACCAATGGAATGGCCGAGCTGTCAAACCGGGAGATCAAGACCATCCTCCAGAAAATTGTCCGCTCTGATCGTAAAGACTGGTCTCAACACTTACCTTCTGCTCTTTGGGCCTACCGTACAGCCTTCCGTATACCCTTAGGAATGAGCCCATATAGGTTGGTCTATGGAAAGCCTTTCCATCAACCTGTAGAGATCCACCACAAGTCACTCAGGGCGATCAAGAAATTCCATTTGGATTATGATGAGGCAGGAAAGAAAATATTATTAGACTTATCTGAACTGGAAGAATTGAGATCACAAGCCTATGATAAGAACCTGCTATATAAAGAGAAAATCAAGTTGTGGCACAATGCCAACATTTAGAGGAAAACATTCAAAGAAAATCAAAAAGTATGTCTATTTGATGCAAAACTGAAGTTATTTCTAGGAAAATTGAGATCGAAATGGAAAGGACCATACATTGTAACTCAAGTATTCAATAATGACTCGATAGAAATTTCTGTCCCAAACACTAAAGCCACTTTCAGAGTCAATGGTCAAAGACTAAAACCCGTTGTTGAACCATCTGGTCCTATGCATGTCTGCTCAACATACCTTCTGCAGGAAAAATGAACCACCACATCGCCAAGCTGAGGCATTAAATCATGCACTCTCATGAGCCTCTCCTCACAGGTATCTTTTGTCTTACTGCTCGCATGTTTATTTTCACTGCATTGCATTAGATAAGTATGGGGGTACCCCTCCTCACTACAAAAAACACAAAACAAAAATACTTTTCACTCACTCCTTCTTTTGGTCTTCCTATTACACCTTGTCTTCACCATGGGGACATGGTCTCTGATAAGTATGGGGGGTGTCTGCATAGTTTTTCAAAATTGCATACTCTTTAAAAATAACTCTTTTGGCAAAATTCCCCTAAAAATATTTTTAAAAAGCAAGAAAACCATCAAAAATACATCCTTCCTAGTTTTATCCTATTTTGAGAAATCAGATCTTCACTGCATAAATCATAGACTGAGGTTGAATTAACCCTAATCCACTTAACTTCATCAGAATTTCACTAGGCATGAGTTTTTAAGCTTTCTTCAGGTCCATATGACTTTATTCTCTCAGTTCCACTAACTCTACTCGTGAATGAACTTCTGTCTCTAACTAGATCACCTAAGTAACTAGTAGCACTCTTAAACTCTTCAGTGGATATTAAGCAACTGCACATTGCACTTAGCTTGATTGAGTTTATTTTACGAGATACAATTACAATATAGTTGAGGTGAGGAGTTGTCCTCTTGGTTGTGCCAATGCCTGAACCTTATCTATAATCAGTGAAGGAACTTGACTTAGGGGAAAACATGATCTCTCTAATCTAAGTATGTCAGCAATTAAGCTAGTATCGTGCCTCCAAAGACAATATTAAAGCCGATACTACCTTTTGATGCCAAAACTCAAGCCAGAAACCACCAATCATGCAAAG
Source organism: Ottelia alismoides (assembly GCA_037367405.1). Classification (NCBI taxonomy): domain Eukaryota; kingdom Viridiplantae; phylum Streptophyta; class Magnoliopsida; order Alismatales; family Hydrocharitaceae; genus Ottelia; species Ottelia alismoides. The sequence continues at coordinate 688,731 of JAZKJV010003206.1, forward strand.
ATGCGCAAAGCAAAAGCAAAGAAGACCACCAAATAACCCTCCTCCACCAAAAAGCCGTGATAGTACCCCAATGATGCTACCCAAATTCTTAAAAGAGGCCCAAAGAGGTCCAGGGTTATGCTCTGCAAAAGGAAAAAAATGAGAGCAACAGACCAAAGCGGTCTATGGAAAACCCCAAAAATTAAGTCCCATTCTCCAATAACTATGGCCTATTTTTTTATGCTGACATATATGGGTGAAAGGAGAATATGCCAGAATCCAGGTGAGGACTGAGGCTATATGTATAGGGAATCATTCGGTACCTCGATAGATTGTGTTGATAGTTCGTTCTCTTGACTCGCGAAAGCTAAAACTATCACTAACATTATTTATATCCACTCAAGGTCAAAGATAATACACGATTCTTAGGGATGAGCTGACTTGATCGACCTTCTGAAACCATGTCTGATTTTGTTGGAACTGAGAGGCTGTTGAAACTACAAACTCGAGTCAAGTCGATAATTCGAACAAATCTTTAATCCATGGGTCAACTCTACTGAAGTTTGTGTATATGTGCGGTTAGGATCTGAAAACTCGAGACTTTGTGGGTATGTCTGCTGCAAACCCTCACCAGATCTATCTTAGCTATTCTCCTTTTCCTTCATTATTTCTTATCTTATTCTTGCTCGGGACTAGCAAGACTTAAGTATGAGGGTGTGATGACTACATTATATACTAGTATAACAGGCTTAAATTACGTGGAAGATAATATCAATTCTTGATATATAAACTCTAAATTCACATAAACCACATCTAATTCATTTCATTCATACAACAAAGAAAACAACTTAATGCATGATCTTTATTCACAATCTAGTTATATTAATTACACAATGAGTATACATTTCATAGACCATACGATAATTACATTTAATAACTCATATATATTTACTATGAAAAAGGGGAGAAATTAAAATCTCTTTATAAATATATGTAAGAGAGAGAGGAGCATTAAAACAAATCCAACATAATTGGCTTGTTCAACTTAGTTGTACAATTAGCCTTTTACATTTTAATTGGGGTATGTATTAGGAAATTTGCCCATCATGCACGTGAATGCTTTCTCCTTAAATCTCTCTCTGTTGAGCTTCATGTACATTGCATTCCTCATGCAAACAAAACCACCCACGTGATTCTCCCCTCTCTCCCCATGCATGTACAACCAAGTTGCACCATATTTATGATATAAATACTTGCAGGTCAGCGAAGGCTTCATATTTCCAGTGCATGCAACTACCATCGGGTCCCGAGGTCCCTCTCTGCCATGCTTTATCAAACGACCCATCATCTCCTTCACCTTCTGCATCGGGAGAGAGCACATATAGCATGAGGAAATCAACCGATTCGGTTCCCATGATGACGTTTTGCCTGCTCGAACAACTGTCATCATCGGCTATAAAATGGAGGGATGAAAGCGTGATCAGGGGCTGGCAACCGAGCACACATCTCCATCTCTCTCCCTCACCTAAGCATTCTTCCAAAGCCTAATCTCTAACCCGTACGAGTGAACTCGTCCACCAAGCAACCACTCACGGTGGTTCTTCTCCATCCTTGCTCTACTGCTGCACGCGCAGACTATCACTCCAGGCCGCCTACCACCCGTGCGTGGCTGTGCGCACGGCCACCTCCTTCAGCCCACCGGCCGAACGCACAGACATTCTCTCCAGCCCGCTCTTCTGCGCAAACCCAGGCCATCAGTCGCTTGTGTGCAGGCCGCTTGCACGGCCTCCTTCTTCATCCTGCACTGTCGTCATCTGTGCCATACTCCTCCCTCTCTCCAGTCGTGCTGTCTACACAACCATCTGTCTAAGGCACTGCCACTATTAATGGGAAGTGCTCTCCATTTATAGAGCCTTAACTTTGCGGAGAAGACAAGCTCCCTCTCTTTCTCTTTTTACTTTCAGCTTTAAAGTTAATTCTGTCTTTAATATTTAAAATTACATTTGTTGTATTCGAAGTTTTGAATCCGAATCATGAAGTTTTGAATGGTATTTGAACTTCATCACATTTCTCCATTGCTTAGCCAAATTACATCTTTGTCAAGTAGCATTCTTTATTAGTTGACGAAATGATTGTTTATTTTCTTTACAAATATGCACCTAATGTCTGAAGTATTTCTATCTCAGTCCAATAGCCTTCTTCATTAGTTAACAAAATAATTGCTTTTCTCTTACAAATCCACTCATGATGTCTAAAGTATATGCATATATGCCCCTGGAACCCTAGTTTGAGCATTCGAATATCATCAAAATATCAGAAAATTCCTAAAAGTAGTATATGATATTTGGATATTTTATATATGCTTCATGCCATTCTTGATATCCGTTGAATTGCTATAAAAATAGTAACTCATTTGAATCGCTTTAGAGTCAAATTGGTCTTGAAAATCAAAGAGAAATCATTCAAATTTGCCCAGTCCCTGTGGATTCGAACCTCTACTTGCGCTCTACATTTTTCATTCCTCCATTACGCTCGTAGTTGTATTACTATTTGTTTTATCTTGATTAATCGTGGTTTGCTATGACATCGATAAATTATCATTTTAAGTCGCGAAAAATTGAGCCAACAGAAGGGCACCCCTTTGCTCTTCTTTACACTAGGAGAACATAAGTCTCTCTTTCTCTTCCTCTCTCTACACGCCTACTCTCTCTCCCTCTCATATGTCCATCCACCATTGATGCCCTAGAGGGAGTCTCCATAGTCGCAGCGTCGTCGTTATGTTGCCCGATCTTTTGCTCGTGGATCTCAGTCTCCTTTGGTGCGCCTCGCTCATAAAGAAGATATCGGATCTCGTGTGTCGAGATCAGGAGATCCGTCACTTGGATCATCACATGGATTGCAAGAAGTACGTGTTTCACCAACACCCTCGCAAGCATCTCCTCCGTCGGATCGGACTTGAGACAGGAGGTCCCTTTGTTTAGAGACTCGATCGCAACCACGCTTTAAGAGGTAACCCAAGTTCTTGTTTGTGGTTTCGATGAAATGATCCGAGAAGTGTTCTTGGATCATGTGGTTTCATCGCATAAAAAAATTTTAATTTCCGCTGCATAGAATAAGTAGTCCGACAAGTCGTTCCTCGTCGTATTCGATACGACGCTCATGCTTCCGTGATGCGCTTGAGGATTATCCCATATCCTTCACAAGGCTCATGGCTCGGATGTGGTTCGGACGTCAGGTACAGAGAAGATCTGGAGCATTGATAGTCCTTTGATCTGATGGCTGAGGATCTCTGATGATTTAACGGTCAGGATCCTTGGGCCCTTTGTGATCGGGCGTATGGAGTTGGCCGACACACGACCGAGGGTCGTCGGAGGAGCAGCGGAGTAGTCGGATGTCGATGGCCCAGGTGGAGGAGGGTACGAGGTGATGCTGCAGAGGGCCGACTCCACCAGAGATGCGTGTCGAGACAGAGGAAGGCTGGGAAGAGTTGATGCGGCGTCATAGCGTTAATCGGCGGTATACTCAAGGGTTGTCGAGGCGGTGGTGAAGTCGGTGCAGGGGAACGTTTGCGACGTAGTGGAAGAGCCATAGACAACGATGGAGTTAAAGATGATGATCGAGAGAGGAAGCATGGTCGGAGATGGAGATCACGATGGAGCGAGATGCGGTAGACGATGAAAGGCAGAGTTGAGGAGAAGGGGAACCTAGAAGGCTCGACAGCGGTTGGCCGAAGCATAGCAGCTGCCTGGGCTTGCTGCAATGAGAAGCTTAGAGCTCTCGGATCTCGCCGGTCCTTGGCTGTCACGACCTGAAGGCGTTGGCGGCGGATAATTGCTGGTGAAGGCGTCATCGATCTTAAATAGGGAGCGATGGCGGTCGAATATGGGAGATAATCAGGATATAATCGGGGATGCAGTGATTCGATTGATTCGAATAGATCGGATTTTGGATTGAAGGGGCGATGGAGATCAGCGATGAATTTTGACGAGGTGCTCGAATCTTTGATGGATCGAAGGCGGCAGATGCGAGATCGCCAGTGGAGAAATCAGGGCTACGATATCTGGCGAATTGGGAAAGGATGCGGAGGAGGACGATGCTCCTCGGTCGTCCGATCGGCCGAGATCGGGTGGCCAGGAGATCGCCATGTGGCGGCTAAGGGGATGAGGCGCGACGCACGTGCTTGGCGCGTGCCTGGGCGGCACGTGCCTCGCACGTACAGGCCTTTTTATTCTTATTTTTTATTTTTTATTTTTTTTATTTTAATAAAGAAATTAAAAAAATGCCAAAAAAGGCTGACACGTGGCGGCTCCAGGAGATGCCACGTGTCAGCACAAGAAAATTCAAAGAATAAATACTTTAAAAATTACAAAAGAAATAGCAAATGGCTCGAATCGAAAAAGTTTCTTCATGAAAATTGCTCGTCTCGATGAGATCTACAACTTTCATGAAGACATCAAAACCAAAATTGATCAATTTCATAAAGTGATATTTTTGGGGTATCCCATGTACATAGAATACCTTGTTTTTTGGGTTTTATAATTTTTTGTTATTTTTAAACCAGATAAAAATCTGAAAAAAAATTGGAAAAATCAAAGATAAATATTTACACGTTAATCTATATTTTTTGGATTTTTATTAATTAATAAAAATAAGAAATAAAAAAAATATAAAAAAGACCAATTTTGTACAGTTGGTTAGTGAAGACTCGGACCTAATTTGTTTTTTTGATTTCAAGCTCAATTTGGATTTGGATTTTTGCGCATTTTAATAAAACTATTATCAAAGAAGACAGATGAAAAAGAAATAAACTAAAATAGGTTAATTATATACATAAAATAATAGGCCAAAACCGCTAAAATACAAAATATACAAAAGAGGCCCAAAACCCAACTTTCATATATGAGCTCCGATTCACTTGAACTCGATCTTGTTTTGAAGGTAATTGAATGTACATTAGTTCAAAAGTGAGTAGGATAAAAACAAACCCTAGATGGGGAAGATATGAGGGTTTTAGTCCGAAAATCCTGAAACTAGGGTTTAGGTTTTTGGTCCACTTATTTGGGTTAGTGATTTTTTTGTATTTTTTATTTATTCTTGTAAGTGATATGTACACAGTGGAGGTAGTTTTGTGTTATTCGGAGTTAGCATGAATGAGTTAAAAATCAGGGAAGTTAGGCTATTTACAGGTCAATTATGGCTGGGATTTTTGGCTTCTTATTTCGTTCAGAAATGCGTGCTAAAATGCAATTCTTATTAAAACATGCATGAATGCTAATTATGCTGAATACATGCAGAAATGCTATTGATTATGAGGGATTTGAGCTTAATTAATGAGATTTAGAGTGATGAATCCGAGATTCATCAATAGGTCAGCACCATATCTTAATGAAAAGAAGCCTTTTTGGAATTTCCCAGAAAAATGGACATGTCCAAGGTGTACCACTAATGTGACAGTCCCAATACCCTCTTTTCTTTGCTTCTGAACAAATTGAGAACTAAGATCTAAGAGGTAGTATCCTTGAGATCATACCTCAAGGTATGGAATAGCCAGACTGGAAAACACTTATTATTCTCCTTATATCAATCAAAATGATTAGGATATTATCTACATTTAGCACGATGAACACGATGAAACTCCCACTAAGCTTCACATGGTTCATCAAGATTCTATCTGAAATCAAAACATTTATAATTTATCAAATCCAGTGTTCCAACTACAAGAAGCTTATTTGAGTCCGTAGATGGAATTCTTTAGCTTGCATACCTTGTTTTCCTCAACTATGAAGCCCTTGGGCTACTTCACATGAATATCATCAAAGAGGTATTCATAGAGGAATGCAACATTAACTTCAATCTTGTAGATATCAAAGTCAAGTTGTGTAGCTATAGTTAGCAATATTCTGATGGATTCAAACATAGTCACTGAAGAGCAAGTCTCATTACAAGCGGTGTCTTCTCTTTGGTGTGTATCTTGTGGATACATACCGTGCTTTGAAGGTCCCTACCTTCTAATCATGTTCCCTCTTTCTCTTGAAGATCCATTTACACCTAACATGTTTTACCCTTATAGGTGGATCCTCGAAGGCTCCATATACAACACTTATATACGAAGTCTACTTTAGACTTTATTGCTAACATCCATCTTTCCATGATATGATCATCAAAAGCTTCATCACATGAAGTTCAATCATTGTAAAATTTCTCTGACACATATAATCCATTCTCAAACTCATTAAAAGAGATATTAGTGTTTCATCTTTAATTATCCTTTTAGTTTCTGATTTTAGGAGCCTCGATATCTTCTCAAGATTCAATGAGTTCCTATACTTCATTTTCATCTTGATTCTCAAGAGAGTCATCCTCTAAGAATCATATCCTTAGAGATGAGATCATTTAAGAATCTCAAGGTCATAAAGTAGGTATCCAATACCATCCTTTATTTTCTCAATGAAGTTGCACTCTCTTGTTCTAGATTCCAGCTTACTTGCATGGAACCTTATTAAGGATATATATTGTAGTCTCTACTACATATATACATTGGAAACTAAGAGGTAATTATGGTAACATTCATCGTTGATCAAATCATGTCACACATGATCCAATTGTATCTCAATATAACTCTATTGAGTTAAGGTGTATCGGGAGGAGCGAGATAGGAATGGCATTCCAATCTCCATAAGGTATTCTTTGAAATCATCTAATAAGTACTTACTACCTAGATTAGATTAAATTCATTTTCATCTTCCTTCAAACTTTGGTTCTAAACCAAATTTGTGAAATCTATTAACATTTCAAAGCTTTCTAAGGTGAAGAGAAGAAATCTCATATCACAAATAATCATCGAATGATATCACATATCATTAATGTTCATTATTATATAGATGATCCACATACACCAATATGTATCTAATCTTGGTCCAAGTGTTGGACAGAGATCTGAATGAAATTCAGATGCAATAAGAAGATTGGATCCACGACCTTGATTTAATCAAGAATCTATTGGAGGTCCGTAAGGTCTGGATTTGATATGTGATCTCAATATCCAAGTTATTATATGTGGAATAATACGATCGTCATGTCCTTATCTCCAAGTATCTGTGGAAAAAGCGCATTATCCTTAAAAGAGTTCAAGGATAATTTCATTGTTGATATATGCACCGGAGCATTGAGAAAACTGATAATTAAATGTGATTTAATTATAATGAATAATATGAATTAAATCCATATTATATGGTCAGTTATCTAATATAATTAAATGTGATTTAATTATCAAAGATGTAAATGATAAGAATGTGATTCATATTATTTGGGCACATGAGAGTAGAGATCCAAGATGATTAAATGTGATTTAATTATCATGGATATGAATAATGTGGATACTACTATCCATATTAATCATATATATTATAAATGTGATTTATAATATATAAGAGAGAGCTATTTGTAACTTACAATTAATTGAAAATGTAATTTGCATTTTATTTTGGGTTGTGAATGTGATTCACAATTTTCCAATGACAAGATTACAATATTCTCAAAATAATTATGAATTATCTTTGTAGAATAATTTACAACAAATTTTGTTGTAAATATTGGAGATTTCTAAGGTATAATGCAATCTCAAGCGATTATATGGAGATTACCACCTTCCTAGTATGGAGGGTGGGCGGCCACCTATTCCCATTAGGAAAGGGTGGTCATCCCCCTCTCTTAATGGAAGGATGCAATCTTCATTCCCTTTATCTCCATGCTTGATTTATTTAATTTGGGATTAAATTATATCGATTTTTCAATATATATTTAATATAAATTAAATAAATTCTTTTTGTGTTTTTACAACAAATTCTTGTCCATTAAAAGAAGCACAAATCAATCTCATCCATTGATTTTGTGTAGTCCATGAATTGTGATCCATGAACTCCCAAAATATTATAAATAGAAGGGAACTCCTTACCCTTCAAAGTGATAGTGAGAACATAAGGCTCTCTCCCTCTCTCTCTCCCTACACGTCAACCCTCTCTCTTCCACTCTCATTGTGGTCATCCACCATGGAGCCCTAGGGTCGCCATCGTTGCATCATCGTCGTTATGTTTCTAGATTGTTTGCTCGTGGATCTTCATCTCCTTAAGTGTGCCTCACTCATGAAGAAGATGTCCTATTTCGTGTGACAAGATCAGGAGATTCATTGCTTGGATTATTAACATGGATTGCGAGAAGCACACATTTCATCAATGCGCTTGCAAGCGTCTCCTCTGTCAGATCGGACTTGAGATAGGAGGTCTCTTCATTTAGAGACTCGATCGCAACCACACTTCAAGAGGTAACTCTAATACTTATTTTTGGTTTATATGAAACGACCTGAGAAGTGTTCTTAGATCATGTGGTTTCATCGCATGAAAATTTTTTAAATTCTGCTGCCTCGTGCAACTAGTGCGAGTAGTCGCTCCTGTTAATATATGATATGATCCTCACGCTTCTGTGATGCACTTAAGTATATTACCATATTCTTTATGTGGTATCAGATCCATAGGTCGAAGGTTTAGATACGATCCATAAACCTAGGATGACTTGGGCTCATTAGGGTTTGGGAAATTCTATCGCATTTTGTTCACGCATCCCTATTTTGTGTGATTTTTCTGTCCTTTTTAAATTGTTTAAACACTAAAATTATCATTGTATTATGTTCCCCATTAAATAAGGAAACCGTAGGATTTGAGTTTACGTGATTTGGAATCCGTGTTATGATCATTTTAGTGATCACGTATCCACTATTTCGGCGATGGCGAATACTTGATGTGATTAAAGAGTTAATTACGGATTTAAAATGGATAGAAATGCTTGTTAATCACTTGGTTCTCTTGTAAATCAAATTAGTAAATGTTGAAAACTTATTTTGCATGATTTGGACTTAAATTGATTGAGATATGCTAATTTTAGTAAATGGGGTCACTGTTGGAAATTACATTCCTAATCAAGAACCTTGTGATTGTCATTTAATCAATTAGTAAAATTAATGGTTAATTTCCTGGGATAAGTACGGATAAATATTTGAGGAATATTTGATTGATAATTTGACATTGCCTTGACCAATAATTGATTACATATGATCTTGATCGCAATTGGTTACATAATCTTCTTTCCAACAAACAAACTTGCTTGAATAAAAATGGGAATTTGTTTAGCAAATTTTCTTATAATCAAAATACCTTTGATTATTAATATATGGTATAACTTCGGTTGAAAAACTTATTATCATCTCAATTACATAATGATTAATTAAGCATTATCCTTTCCCAAGGCAGATATGGTGTCTAGTCGAGGAGCGTTGGTGTAGTAGGTTGCACCGCGTGTGGTCTGTCCTATATCCGTCGGTACTGGCCATGACAGCGGGTAGGGATGGGATAATGTTGGAGAGATCATGATGTATTTTCTAATTATTAAAATTCGAAATAATAAATATTTGAGATAATATCATATTTCAAGTAACAATAAATAATGTTTATTGGATATTAAGTGGATCATTGATTTAATGTGATTAGATTAATTAGAATCCAATTAAAATTAAAACACTCCATTATGAATAGAGTTGTATTTCTCTTGGAAGATTTAATCGTAATGAATATGATTCATAATGATTAATTAAAACTTGAATGGTATATGGAGGATCACATAAGTGACATCCATGGTCTCCCGTCAAGGCGAAGGATTCCGTCGCCAGGGATTATATGTAGGAGATGCATGTCTGAAGTGACAGCTCCTGCATACAAGTGTATCTGGATCGGGCTCTTTGCTTCTCACAAGAGTAAGGACGTATGCATAGTGATCCCAATATGGAGTCCTCATATTATTGGGGTCATATTAGATTGTGCATAGCGAGTTGTATTCATGTTGACAGTTCGTTCATTAATAACAGGTCAACATCACCTTAGGGGTGGTGGGCCTAGGTGTTAATGATCGAATTGGAAAATGCAAGTTGGACTTGCAAGGCGGAATGAGTTCCCACTTCTTTTTATCCGAGTTGAAAGTTCTCATATTATTGGGATGTGATAAAGATAAGGAAGGAGATCCCAGATATGTCTTGAGATATAATGGTAAGTACATCTCTTACATTGAAAGTGATTAAGGGAATGAACTTTCAGTGTTGACAAGGCAAGACAACTTTGATATAAAATTCCTAAATCAAAGTAAAATATACATTTATATAAATTTATGTAAATTTCTTATTTCAGAAAATCCTTCATTAAACCCACTCAATACTAAACTCAATAATAATTAGTAAAATATCATGGATTGGATCCATGATCAAGATATTATACTTGTAGTTGAACACATAATGTATATGGTTGCAATGTGGAAGTTTCCTCATAATAATGACGAATGATAATTAAATAGACAATAGGACAACAACCCTAGGATTTGTATGTATTTATAGTCTTAATCTCTCATTGAAAGTACTTTAAAAGTATCATGTCGATGATGATCGTAATTGTCAAATAATACATATAAAATCTAAGAAGATGTTCTGGCATACATATGTGCTCTCAACATTTAATCATGATGGTTCACTACATTGTGCAGAATGGTGGCTCTATAAGAGATGATGTGTTCAAAAATATTTGAGTGCCCGCCTGAACCTAAGTCTTTAAGAGTTAAGATGTATGTAGATATGGTGAGTGTCATTATTCTTCTATTTATACTCTAGAATAAACATGAATTCTAGAATATACCTATCCTAAAGGATTATGATGGATATATTTCAAATAGTAATCTGACATATGGAGGACTCTACTAACTTAGAAAATTACTAAATGGTTCATTAACATTTCTAGTACTGAAAATTATACCTTTAAGATCAACAGGAGGATGAAGATCATTTGATAAAGATCTGGCATCAAGCGTTGGACATATATCTATTGATGAGATCAATAGAAAAGTAAGAGATGAAACTTTAGAGTGTCTGAAATTTCAAATCTTACATACTTGTTAATATTGTATTCAAAGTCTCTATTGAGAGGAGCCACTAAAATCCAGACCCATTTCATCAATCTCTAGGAATGGAAGCGTCATGGTTATATAATCGTTTATGATCACATCACCCTCAGGCATTCCTAATACATGTACATCCTGCATACTGGAAGACCCATATTAAACCTGAAGTATTAGATCAATTTTACACTGTCTACTTTAGGGATTTATCATTAAGTTTCTCATTTGACTATTGGCAGTTGGTATTGATCATTTACTTTCCAAAAGCATATATTATACCCAAGTGTTGATCATATACTTTCCAAAAAACATATATCAAACCTACAAATTCAGTACGGCTTCCAAAGCGAGATGACCATGCATGAAATTTGATCTTCCCAATATCTCATGAGTGAGCTCATGTCTTCCTGTTCAGTAAATGAACCTGTATGATCCCTTTGAGAGATCGTATTAATCATAGACCCTTGTACGCACACTAGCATGCCAGTGTATAGACCTTGATTAGGTCATCAACCTATTGGTTTTCCAATTATACATATTCAGTCATATAGTAACACATCTGTCTCCGGTCATAGGTTGCGTGCCTATATCATGATAACATACAACATAGGACTTTGGTTATCTCGATCTCATTAAGTCAACTCTATGACCTAACTTAACTAACACCTCCGAATCTCTATTCCTATGCAGAGGACCTGCATCAATGGGTCGGTTAGATATCAACCTATAGAGAAAGGATTGTCATTTCCTTCTTGAGCTGGAGATCCTCTCTTAATAATCATTTGACGATGCTTGATGAGTCCTCAATCTAACTCTTTAGATATTCATCAAAGCACCAGCCTCTATGATTCAATAATTGAATCACCAATTGTATGATCATTAAGATGGCCATGGTACATAACCCTAATTATTCTAAGGGACCTATAATGCAAATTAGTTTTTCTTCATTTCAGATCAGGGAATGATATTTGCAATAATGGCTCACAGTGGGCTCACATGTCCAACATAGCATAACAAGGAAGCGAGGTGACTGACAAAATTGCCACATCTGGAATGGTCTCTATGATTGGTTGCAAGTTTGGCTTAGGAGATTCAAGCTCAGGAAGTCTAGACAAGTGGCCAGCCGCCACATTTTTAACTCCAAGTTTATCTCGAATTTCAAGGTCAAATTCCTAGAGGAGAATGATCCACCGGATGAGACATGGTTTGACGTCCTTCTTCTGTTGCAAATACCGGACGGTCGAGTTATTTGTATATATGATGACCTTGGACTCGAGGATGTGCGATTTAAACCTCTCCAAGGCAAAAACTATCGCTAGCATGTCCTTCTCAATGAGTATGTGGTTTCTTTGAGCTCCATCAAGCGTTCGGCTAGCGTAGTGAAAAACAAGTGGGACGTTATCTTTCCTCTGTCCAAGCACAACACCGATGGCATAATCTGACACATCTATCAATATTTTTAAAGGCTGTTTCCAAATCGATGACTACAAGATAGGGTCTGAGTGATAAGTTCTTTCATCTTATTAAAGGCCAAGAGTACACAGTTATCGATGATGAAATCACTCTCCTTACCTAGCAGTTCTATAAATGGTGTGGCAAACTTACTAAAATATTTGATAAATCGTCTGTAGAAACTAACAAGGCCCAAGAATGACCTGACTTGCTTAATAGTTGTAGGTGGCTCTAGTTTTGATATCACCTCCACCTTGGTTGGGTCTACCTCCATACCACTTTTAGATACAACATGGCCCAACAAAATTCCTTTAATAACCATGAAGTTGCTCTTCTCCAAAGAGAGAACTAGATTGACTTTGCAACACCTCCATAAAACTCAGTCTAAATAGTCAAGACATTAATAAAAAGAATCCCTGTAGACTGAAAATTCGTCCATAAAAACCTCTAGAAAATTGTCCACCATGTCGGCGAAAACTACAAGCATACACCTCAAAAATGTGGTTAGGGCATGGCATAGCCCAGACGTTATCCGTTTGAAGGCATATATACAAAATGAATATGTGAAGGTGGCTTTCTCTTGGTCTTCAGGAGTTATAGCAACTTGATTATATCCAGAGTATCCGTCCAAGAAGCAGAAGTATTCTTTTGTTGCCAACCTTTCGAGAATCTGATCAATGAAAGACAATGGAAATGGTCCTTCTTGGTAGAGAGATTAAGTCTTCTGTAATCCACACACACTGGTCAAGAAGTGGATACTCTGGTCACAATCTCTCTCCTTTGTCATTCTTTACGATGGTTATCCCTGATTTCATTGGCACTGCATGCAGAGGGCTCATCCAATTTCTATTGGAGATGGGATATATGAATCCCGCATCCCACTGTTTCTGAATTTCTTTCATGACAACCTCCTGAAGGTTCAGATTCATCCTTCTTTGAAATTCGCAGGAGGGTTTGTTGTCTTCCTTAAGGAAAATGCGATGCGATCAAAGAGAGGGGTTGATCCCATGGAGATCCGAAGTTTTCCAACCAATAGCCTTGCGGTTTCATTCAAGAACCTCAGTCAAACGAGATTCTTGGTCTTTGGTCAGATGGGCATTAATGATGACTGAGTACATGTTAGGTTCACCTACAAGGAAGACGTACTTCATATTGGAAGGTAATGGTTTGCTCAGGTTGAGCGGGAGTCTGTAGTGACTTCAGCTATCATAACAGGTGGTGGTTCTTTCATCTATTCTACGTCCACCCTGATTTTCTCATCTTCTCCGTTCAAAAATTCATAGAAGTTTTCAATAAAATGCTCCCACTGTAGAAATCCTCAATGATCTGCTCTTGGTCTTGAGGGCATATTATCTCCGTTGAAACCTCTTCAAGAGATTCAATAAGAATCTCATCGTAATCGACAAGGGGAAATTCGGCTGCATTCTCCATTCATTCCTCAGGGTAGAAGAATTCAGGGATTTTATTATCATCCATAAATAGGTTGGTATCTTGAATTTCTGCTAAAAAGGCGTAGTCTTCAGAATGGTCGATCACCCGTACACCCGCTGTAGGTGTTCCCTATGTAGGCATTGCATCGGGCATGGACTCTATCTTGACTTGGTTGTTGCTGGAGCTGAACATGATCTCTCTAGTACCATAATTCACTACTGCATCGGTTGTTCACAGGAACGATCGTCTAAGGATGATGGGGGTGAGGAGTAGAGGCATGGACATGTATACCACAACAAAATCGACAGGGAATTGCATCCCCTAAATAGTAATGATCATGTCCTCCAACTTGCCCCTAGTCAGCTTGATGGTTTTATCTACGAATTACATAATCATTTTTGTAAGTTTGAGTGGTCCTAACTTGAATTCGGTGATAAGTGAAGCTAGCATTAATTTGACAGAAGACCCGCTATCAAGCAAAGTGAATTCAAACATTTGATTAGACATCTGACAACGAATTAGTGGTGCTCCCTTGTCTGGCTTTTTGTTTGGAAGAATGCTGATGACATTGACTGTGGCCATTGTAAGGATATGCTTCTTGGACTCGCAACCTCTACTTCTGTCATTGTGAGGATGAGGCATGCGCCTTGTTGTACATGCATCTTTTAGTCCCTTCTTCACAACAGGAATGTACTCAAGAGCTTTCATCAAAGGCCTATTCAAGATAAAACTTTGAAGAATTTTTACAATGGCAGGATCAAAAAAAGTGTTTTTCCAAATTATCATTTTTTGTGTTTTTTTCATTGCTTTAGAGAAAGGAATATTTACAGAATCCGAAACTAGATCATTCAAAATGTTATCCTTATCGTTTTTTACATGTAGATGGCAAAAACGTGTAAAATCATCTATAAGCTGCGAACCAAAAAGTGCAAGCTCGGCTTCGTGTGTTGGCTTTAGATCCCTTGCATGTGTAGAATTCTTCAAGATTGGTGTTGGTTCGGCAGCACATGCAGGCGTCTCCAATGCTGGCTGTTCTCCACCGTGTCTGTTGTTGTCTTTTTGTGTTTTTGTATTTTCTTCATTTTTTTCATGATTTTTCTGTAGATGTTGCTCCTCCAAAAATGCTGCTTGGCCCTCGTGCTGGTTGGATTGATGATTCCTCACCAGATTCTAGATGTTTTCCCTCTGCGACTGTCGATGGCTGCAATGCTCTACTACTCCAGAGAGTAACATCGTTAGATATAAATAAATCAATTCTACTGAATCCGGTAGATCACTGAATATTACCTACTCCTTGCATTGGAAATTATTTGGATTAGCCTCGACATGGGCTGGTATGATAGTTTGGCATCCGTCAGGTCGTCTATCTTCTGGGTCATCTCAGCCATGTTCTTCACTAGTTGTTCCAAGCACGTGAGGGTCGGTTCGCCGGTACGGCCTTTGAAGAGTCGCTAAATTGGGGCCTCTAATTCTGATAGTGTAGGGTAGGTTACTGCTGGTAACCCTGGGAAAAATGGTGTGGATGTGGTGGAGAAGAGTACTGTGAGTATTGGTGAGAGGGATAAAAATTTTGACATGTTGCAGCTGGCTACTGTTGAGGGAAGCCCTGATGATGGTAGCTGGATTTCTACTGTTGATAACCTTGCCTCAAGGTGTTCCCATACTGTGGAGGCTACCGGTTCTGGGGTGGGTAGGGTTGGAAGTTCCTCTCTCCCTACTGCTGCTAGTGGTGTAGCCAGTTGGCCAAGTTTTGACCCTAAGAGTGTCGATGAGGCTGGCTCAGCTACTACTCATGCTCCCATACACTATTTACCTCTTGAATCCATGGCAGAGGTGGAGTAAACTACTCTGGGTAGGACGGTAATATCTCGGGTTGATAAACAACCATCTGGGTCTAGGACTGCAAGGGCTTCTTCGGGACCTACACATAGTACACATGCTGGATGGGTTGGGGTTGCTAGAGACTCAGCTGAGGGTGTGGTGTCAGTGTTGGCTCCTTCTGCTCAGCGGAAGTCTCAAATGGTAGAGATAGAGTTGCAAACATTGGCATTCAAAGCTCAAATGAGCTACTCCAGTTGCTGGTAAATCAGATCGAGCTTTTCTAAACCTTGATATCTCTTCTCAATGCCAAAAGTTTCTCAAGGTCCCGCGACCTTCTCTCAATGATGTCTACCTTAGACGAGTGGCTCCAAATGATGCTGAGGTATCAGCTCTCATCCTTTTCTTCGACATGAGTAGCCTTCTATTAGGATAGTGACTAGTGGCGGGCACCTTCATCTATGCATGTGACGAGGATGGAGAGGCCTCTCCTTCGGCCATCTCCTTAAAAATGTCCCTAACGACATCATTGTCCTTGTTAAAATGCGAGCCACCACAAATGACATCGATGAGCCTTTAGCTTTCCAGTGTCAATCCACCAAAGAAATGATGCACAAGACTGGTCTTTGGGATCTTGTGGTATGGAAACTTTTCCTGCAAGTCTTTGGTTCTCTCCTACGCTTCTTATATCATCTCGTGGGGTTGCTGACAAAAGCCGGAGATGTAAGCACGCATCTGGTTCAAGCAATCGATAGGGTAAATTTTATGGAGAAATGCTGATTTCAACTCCTCCTAGGTCGTCACTACTTTTCCTAGATGATCTACCCAATACAAGGCCTTGTCTTGGAGGCCAAAAGGAAAGGCAATCATCTTGCTCACCTCTAGAGGAATGTTGAGTTAATGAGTTGTGGTGCAAATGCGGTCGGATTAAGGAGAGAAATTGCGGCTTCAGCTTGAAGTTGGCATGAATTTGTGGAATTTGGATCCACTTTGTGATACAGTCGCTCCAGGATTGTATGCTTGCTTCAGCATAGGAATCGGTTGCGGTAGCCTCCCCTCCATTCTCTCGTAATGGGGTCCACCTATGGACAGGTCATCTTCTGCATCTCCTTCATAGAACTCATCATCCCAGTTCATATCATCCTCTCTCCTACCCTCTCTCTCATCGGTCTTCCTCTTCAATTTATTCAACATATCTTGGAAGTAGTATGGGCCAGGGCTTTATTGGTTAGCTGTTGTTGGATTGCATGAATTGATGCAAGCAGATGACTGTTAAATTCATTCTGTGTGGTGTACTGCACTTCCCCTTAATCTGCCTCCTCGTCTAGTTGGGGATGTGGTCTCTTTCCCCTTCCTGTAGGAGCCAGCTCTGAATTGTCCTCAGGTTCTGGCTCACGATTGTGTTAATGATCTACATTATGGAATAAACCCTGATCAATCTCTATCTGAACACAACCTACGGAGATGAATATGGGATTATGGTCAACCTCAGATTGTTTTGAATGGAGCATAGGATATTGACGGAAATTGACCTCCATCCACAAGAGGTTGGTTCCGGGACAAGAGTAGTCCCAGTTTATTTGGGGAGGGAGTGCTAGATCGAGGTGTGAGTCCATACTGAATAATGGGTTTATTAGAGAAAGGCAAGCATTAAAAGAAGAGAGGACCGGGGAGGCCAATGAGAAGTTCGCAATATCTGAACCAACTTCATGGAGATCACCCCACATTATTGGAGATATCGACGACATGGAATCGATGTGAGCGTCGGCAGAGTACCGACTAAACCATATGTTTGATGACATCTTGAGATGATCAAAAGAGATAGATGATGGATGAAGAGCACGGAGACAAACAAGGAATAAAAGGAGTGTAAAATAGTAGAAGTCTCACAATGAGAAAGAGTCAAAGAGAAGGAGAGCAAAATTGCGCGATTGCGCGTTGTTTTTGATCTTGGCCGTAATAAGACTAATCAATCAAACCTCAAAACAATGGATTCACCAACTTGACTCGTGAATCTATGAAGGTTCTACAATTATCTTGGTACGTTTTTTATTTGATTTTAAGGCAATTTACCTTTGAACAAGTCCTTAGAGCGCTATGACTATAGGAGTGAGAGTACTACCGGAAAAGTATCTCCTACTTGTCCCCCTCCTTTGTAACCTGTAGTCTACACTTTTGAGGTCCTTTAGCCCATCCTGGATCCCTACTCAACTAAAGAAATAGAGGGAGGAGGCTAATAGGCAAAACTACTACTTCAGAACTCGCTCGCAACAGAATCATCCGCAAGCCTACTAGGACCTACTCGGATGCAAGACGATGAGACAGACACCTCCATGAAGGTGTCGCCTGAAGAGCGTCCGGACGACCAAGGTTAAGTGATATCAAAGGGCATTGTGACCTCAATCACCCGAACCGACTCAACATGAAAAATTTAAGACCACAAATAAACAATCAAGCTCAAAAATCTAATGTAGCGGTCTCCGTTATTTATTTAACCTGGTATAGCGACCAGGGTCGAACACAAGGAGAACGAGCAAAGCCCACAAAGTAGTCGAAAATCAGAAAATAGAAGGCATCTTTTTGTGTTTAATTTGTAATTTTTTATATAAATTTTCTAATAAGAAAATAAATAAATAGATAAAGAAAAATCAAGCTTAAACAATTTTTATGAAGACTAAAAATGCTCAAAAATTAGAAATAAGAATATTTTTACATTTTTAAAATATCCAATTGTTTTTTATGATTTTAGGGTATTATTCATATTTTTAAAAGATTTTATAAAAATAAAACAAACACAAAACAAAAACACACTACTCAACCCTGACTAAAAGGCAAAATTAAAATACTAATATTTCCCAAACTTCTTCGTTTTGATTTTTACGATAAAGTAAATAAAAAGGCCTAATTATAGAAATTGAAATCACAATTTTTGATTTCTTTAGAATTCTTAATGATTTTATAAGGTTTTTAATCTTTTATGATTTTTAAGGGTTTTATAAAAGATAATGGAACGAAAATAGTACTGAAATGAAAACTGACTAAAACAAACACACATGAATTTTTATGGAATTTTTATGGTGTTTTTATATTTTTTGGTAATTTATAAAATAGAAAGACAGATTTTTAGGAGTTTTTTTATTTTTAGAAAATATCAAATAAAATCAAATCAAGTCACAAAAATTACCAAAAATATTACACATTAGCAGGAGCTGATGGTAATTTTTTGGGAATTTTTGGAGTAGATTCAATAATTATTTGATCTAAAAACAAGACACGCAAGCTGTGGGGACCTATCTGCAATTAACCTAAAGTTTCTAGACTAAACAATAACAAAATAAAGCATGAAAACTACACGGAAAATAGTGAAATGTACCCTCGCAGGCGCATGCGGTGTGCGTGAGGGGACGTGTGGCGATCACTGGAGGCACGTGGACGTGCAGTTGAGATCCTCTACTGTGTCAGATCTGATGCCTCAGATGCTGTCAGGGATGTGGGGCTCAGATGCATCAGGTGTTAGATCTAACTGCCCATAAAGCTGCGATGGTCGACGGCTGAGATCTGATCTGGAGGACGAAGGCTGATCCGACGGAGCTAAAGGGGTCTGGAAGAATTGGAGCCCGACGAACTTCACTAGAGCCTCGGAAGGGATCTGCGGCTCCGATGATCAATCAAAAGGGCTCAGTGATGAATACTCATTCATCACTCTTTATTCTTATATTTTAGCTACAAAAAACCTTTACAAATGCATGTAGATATGTGTAAATAGAAATAATTACCAGAAGCATGCATTGTGTAAAAACTTATAATTAGCATGTTTTTGTGCAAAAATAAAAGAATAAAGATTAAAAAGAAAAAGAGGGAAATATTTAGAATAAATATTGAGCAACCTAATCCAAGGGAGGGCTCAGCATGGGCCTGACCGCATAAAAGCCAAAGTAGAGGGAGATAGGGGCTCATGTGTGTAAATATTTATGTAAATAAAATAAAAAATATTTTCCTCACAAAAATAGGCTTGTAAATATTTGTATATATTTATAAATATAAAATCAAAATAAAAATTTAAAAATTAAAAAGAAAACAAAAACATAACTTGTATAGTCACCTTGTATGTAGACCATCCATTTTGTTATTTAAGCCTTATAAATAAATAAAACTAATTTCCAAAATTTTTGTAAATATTCTATATTATATAATCTAAATAAAATAAATTAAAAAAAACAAAATAAAATTAACAAAATTAAAAACACAAAAATATATTGTAAATATACTATGTATATAAATGTATATATGTATTTATTTCACCTATGTATATAAATAATTAAAATAAAATAAAAATATCTTTTTATTCCTTATTTTATAATGTAAATAAATAAAATATAAATTGGGAATAAAATTGTATAAAAATAACTCATTAAAAATCAAAACTAAAAATCCCATATTGTATATATACCTATGTATAGTAGTATATTGTATATAGCTTATTTTTATTTTGAAAAATTAATTAAAAATCACAAAAAATAGAAAAAAAATAAAATAAAAATATTTCATGTTTTAAGTTTTTATTAATTCGGCCATTTTCTATGTTTAATTTCACTTTCAAAATCCAGCCACGTGGCCGCTCACCATTGGCTCTGGGGGATGTTGACCGCCCGGTCAACTCCCCCCCAGGATCACCTCTCGCGGGTCTGCAGCGCCCGACTCCCCTTCTCGGATTTTTCCCAGGAAGACCTGACTCCCTCTCGCCTAAACCCTGGGTCCGACTCCTTCACGACACACCCGAGACCCTCGCCGGAGCTACCGCATCGAGATCCGCGCTCTTGATTTCCCTACCCGCGCGCCTCTTTCCGGATCATCCCCACGTATAAAGCCCAGCTCCGCCTCCTCATTTCTCATCTTTGGCTATTCTATTCCACCCCCTGTGAGCTCCGGTGTGTGCGTGAGAGTGACAGCTCACTGCCCGTGCTGTTGAAGCGAGGAGAGGGACCGGATTCCATCGATCCGGCGAGCTTCACCGCCGTTGCTCCGCCACCAGCTGGAGCTCGAGCCTCGGAGGGAGACGCTCCTCGAGGCGAAGACCCAGAGCTTCCTTAGCTCATCCCCAGTCTCCTCGTCCACCCAGGTAACCTCTTAGACCCTTCTTTCTCCTTGATTTTTCATTTCGCCCAAATCGCCGCTCCGTCGTATTATGCCGATTCCGACCATTCCATAGCTCTATTCGATCATCAGAATCCATATTCACCATCACCTCCTTCCCGTGCACCTTCTCCATCTCCCCATCCAACCCAGCTCGCACAGGAGCTGGGATTCGAGCTCCACCGTCCCCCCTTCGCCGGAGCTCGCCCATATCGCCCCATCGTTCATCGTCACCCCGCCTAACCGGGTCGAGGCAGTTTGCCCTCGACCCGCTAGTCTCCTGGACGGTTTTGCAGGTTCAATGAGGGGCATCTGAGGTCCTTCGACATCGAGCCAGGAACTTCGCCTCCGCCGACCTCGCCGGAGCTCTACAGAGCTCGGCTGGGTCATTGGAGGACACCAGCAGCTGCGCAACGCCACGCCGGAGCTTCTCCGATCCTCAGGCACAGCAGGGGAGGTCAGGAGCGCACGCACGAGGCCGGCGAAGTTCGCCGGCCACCTGTTCTTCCTCGACCTTCAGACGCCGTTCGATCAGCCCTCCTGCTCCAGTTCTTATCCGGACCGTCCTTTCCCGGAGCCGCCTTCACCGTCAGATCTGAGGAGGACCGATCCCAGCCGCCCGATGCTCGTGGGTTAGCCACAGAGAGCCACAACCGTTGATTACACCACGTGGCTTAACCCCAAGCGTCGGATCACTTCGAGGACCCCAGTTTTGGAGCGCCAGCCGATCCCCACCGTCGATCCCTCCACGTGGCGTCCATCCTGCGGTCCGCATTAATAAAGGGTAATTTACCCTTAGGCCCTTCTGTTTATTTCGTTTCACGTTTAGTCCTGTAATTAGTTAGTATAGTTGTTTAGTTTTGGGGATATTTGCATAGAGACCCTTGTGCTTGCATTTATTTACTGATATGCCCCTGTGTGTGGTCTGACACGTGCATCGACACGTGATCTTCTGGGCTTTTACATTATCTACCCTGTAGTTCTGGATGTTATCAATAGAATGAAAGTTTTTAATTATTTGCATTTATACCCCTGTGCATGATATATTTGAGCATGTGCGGATATTTTTGGGTATTTTGCGAATAGGTCCCTGGATTTTGATACCTGTTACCAATAAGCCCTTGGAACTTTAT
This sequence comes from Ottelia alismoides, assembly GCA_037367405.1. Taxonomy (NCBI): domain Eukaryota; kingdom Viridiplantae; phylum Streptophyta; class Magnoliopsida; order Alismatales; family Hydrocharitaceae; genus Ottelia; species Ottelia alismoides. The sequence continues at coordinate 710,663 of JAZKJV010003206.1, forward strand.
TTTCTTACATATGGGTCCCTGAGTGCCCCAGACACGCTCGTGCTTCGCTGGGTTAATTGCACCAGACCCCCCAGCCTTCCGGGTATTTGCACTTTGGTCCCTGTGCACTGTGCCCCTTCTTTATTTTTGGTTAAAATAGCAAAACACCTCCAAATCCAACGAAAATTGGACACATGGCTCCTGCCATAGTGTAAAATTTTCGAGGATTTTTTAGGACATTTTTGTTTTCATTTGATATTTTTCTTAAAAATTCAAAAACATCTATTTTCTTCACTGTCTAACTTTTAAAATCACAAAAAAATATTAAATAGTGTCTAAAAATTACAAAAAAATTGTCTACTGCCTATTTTGTTGTGTTTGATTTTCTAGCCAATTTTGGCTATTTTTCATTACTGAAAACCACTAAAAATTGAAAAACACTAAAAATCTTATAAAAATTCTAGTAAATCAATTAAAAATCCAAAAACAATAAAATAGGTGCCTAAATTTTCCTTGTTTCATTCTCTTTACAGGAAAATTACCTCCCAGCTAATATGGGGCCTTTAGATATTTTATCTAGGCCCCTTTAGCTCGGCAGGACAGTACCTACTGTTTTAGTTACTTTTTGATTTTTTAGAAAATTAAATAAACATCAGAAAAATCCCAAAAATTCACCAAAAACATTAAAAATTATAAAACACATAAAAATATTTTTGTTAGAATTTTGGTTGATTTTTAGTGTATTTAATAATTTGTTGAAGTGTATAGTTCCTTAGCTTTTATTATTTCCTTAATACATTAAAAATCCAAAAAAATATAAAATATTCAAAAACCACCAAAAACATTTCTTTTATTTTCTTTTATCCCTTTTTGACTACTTCGTAGGCCGAGAGGCCAACCCGTGCTCATTGTGTTCGACCCTGGTCGCTATACCAGGTTAAAATAATAGCAAGACCGCTATTTCGTTTTTGATTGATTTTATCTCTCGTGGTTGTCTATTTTTCTTGATTGTTCATATTTGATCGCTTGGGTCGCAACGACCAATCAGCGCCCTTATCTGAGTGGTCAATTTTACGCACATCAGAATGGCGCCGTTGCTGGAAGCACGACTTAGTAGTTTTTATTTTTATTTTTATTTTTCGCTTTTGTTTTCGCGGCTTTTCGCGGCTCTTTCAGAGCTCGCAGCTTTATCGCGGCTTTTGTCTATATTTTATTTTTGTTTTATTTTGTTTTATTTTCTTTCCTTTTGTTTTTATTTTTGTTTTATTTTGAGTGTTTATTTTATTTTGCATTTTTGCATATATACCCCCATTTCAGTTTCATTTCTTTTTCTGTTATTATTATTTGATTATTTTGGTCCAACCACTTGTCTCTATTTCTTGCCAGGGCCCGAGGACCGCGGAGGCGACTTTCGAGGAGCCGACGCAGCCGCAGGACTTGGAGGCGGCTCCCTTCTTTACGGAGCCGCAGGAGAGAGCGAGAGAGAGAGAGTTGAGTGGGAGAGTTTTAGTTAGATTTTTTCTGATTATTATTGTAATAATACAGGGACTCGGAGATTGGACTTGTGGACTTAATTTGCTTAGCGGGTCTGTTTCGCCGAGCACCGGTGTGCTCGGGGGACCCTTAGGAGTTTTTCGTGGCTTTTCTCGCGGTTTTGTTTTCTTTTCTTTTTAGCTGCCTTTTTCGGTGTTTACGCGGTTTTTGATCGAGCCCCTAGATTTAGGATTTTATACTTGCTTGTGCGGTAATTAGTAGGGTCCCCACACTTAATTATCTACCTGCTCCTATAGTACGCTTAATTGGACCTACTAATAATCAATTAATAAAAATAACTGACTCATTTTCCTTCGTGGCTTACGTGCCGTAGTCTACCCCACAAAGCGCTTTCTCCTACCCCCGATTTGTCGGGCAGAGGAGGGGTAGACCAAGACCGGACCTTTGGCCTGTTGGACGGTGACCAGTTAGACGGTTCTGCGAGTAGAACTTGCTCATCTAGGACTCGGTTTTCATCGCTGCATCATTTAGGGTAGTTTATTTTCTGTCTTTACATTTATGCGCGGATCATATTGCATGTAGAGTGTTGGAGACAGGTACGCCTTTCTGACTTTGCATGCATCATTGATTTATCGTGCATCGGCTTTTTCGTCTTCTCCCCCTTGTTTTGGTCTAAATAACCAGGAGAACCGAAAAATTCGTTAGGCGTTTGTTTTTATTTGAAAAATATTAAAAAGAAAAACCATAAAATTGGGACTGGCTAAAACTATTGACCCTAAAAGACGCTCACCTTAAAAATTTGTCTTGGGGAGAGAAACCCCCTCATTGTTTGGTTTGCTTGCGCGAGAGAGTGACCCGCACCCTAGGTAGTGCCCTCCGGTGCTATTTCCAGCTGACTACCGACTCTTCCGTGTGGGCCAGTCGGTTGGGATAGTATCGGGTATCCTAACAGGTCACATAAGCGCTCTGATATCTTGTGTGTTCACCTAATAAAAATTGACAAGATAATTTGACCGAACTTTTACGGTCTTCAGCTCGCGTTGCGTTGGTAAACCGGGGGTTTGCATTTTGATCATAGTTTTTCCAGATCTCATCCGCCCTACTCGACCAGATCACGATGATGGGTAGACGCTCTCTTAGGCAGCCTCTGGCTGCATTGCTTTTGGACACGTCTACCCAATCATCTAGGTTGGCCCGCGAGAGCCGAGACCAGTTCTCCGAGCCCGAGTATGATTCCGCCCTGTTCCCCCTCGATCCCCTTTCTTTCGGTTCTGAGAGATATGAGCCAGAGGAGAGAATAGCAGATTTGACAGCACCTGAGTATGGCTCATTTGATTTTGCAGACGTCATGGCCGGTAATTCAGAGGACCGCTCTAGTACAGAGCACATCGTGATGGACCAGGGAGCGATCAACTCCACCCTGATCGCCTCGTTAGAGACAGTGCAGCAGCAGCTGAGGGATCAGGGAGCTTTCATGATTGAGATGAGGAGAGAGTTGGAGCGACTCAGAGCAGAGAGAGATCAGAGCGAGCCTGAGGACGGACCAGATGCAGAGGCACGAGCCGCAGCAGCAGCCGCCGCCGCCGCAGCGGCAGCCGCCGCGGCAGGAGGACCACCGAGACCGATGCGGGAGTTGCACAATCCCGGATCTACACTGATGCATCATTGGGTGGTGGTACCGGCTATCGTGGGGGACTTTAAGTTCCCCCGAACACCTTGCAGATGCTTCCCCGTTTTCACGGACTTGCCACCGAGGAGCCCCATCTCCACCTCCAGGAGTTCTTGATGATTTGCAGTACTGTCCACGACCGCCATGTGGACCAGGATACGATTCGGATGATCGCCTTCCCCTTCTCCCTAGCAGACAGAGCAGCCACCTGGTTGAAGCATTTGGGGAAGTTTGTTTACACCTGGGAGCAGCTCCGCACCGAGTACTTGAACAAGTATTATCCACTCGGGCGGACCAATGCAGCGAGGGCCCTGATCAGCAACTTCTCCATGCTCCCCAACGAGCAATTCCATGAGGCATGGGAGAGGTTCCGAGAGCTCACAGACCGATGCCCGCACCATGATATCTCGAAGCCGAACCTTGTGCAGAGCTTCTTCAGCGGGCTGACACCAGAGCTCCAGGGCTTGGTGAATGCTTCTTGTGGCGGGTCATATTTCGCCAAGGATCACGACCAGGTCTGGGCCATCTTCGAGGAGATGGCAGAGAACTATATGGTGATGTCCCAGACCCGGTTGTACACTCAGGGAGACCCCAGCAGCAGCCAAGATCCGTGCAGTACCAGAGGATAGCACGGGTCGATGTTGGTCCATCCAGTTCATCTGCAGTTGCAGCAGCACAGGCAGAGTCGTCCGCTGCGGATATGGGTATCATCAGCGAGAAGTTGGACCGCATGGAGCTGATCGAGAAGAAGCAGTGCCAGGGCATCACTCAGATGGAGCAGATGGCACAGACTCTGAGCGACATGAAGACCCAGCTCATGTGTCTCCAGGAGGCACAGACGGCTTCCCAGCCCCGTCTTCAGTCGCGAGGCGATACCGGCGGCAGCAGCAGCTCGTCCCAGCACTCCAGCTCCTTTCAGCAGCCTAGACAGGTTCATCTTGTACAGGCGGAGCCGTACCAGCCGCAGAAGCCCTCTTACCAGTCACCACCATCTCCAGACCTGCAGATGGTGGTATACCAGCCGGATCAGCCTCTAGCAGTACTCCCGCCAGCCCCGTACGATGCAGAGCCGTTGATGGATGTCAACGGGATTTGGTATGACCTTCCCCAGCCAGGGATCCGACGAGACCATCCTGGATTCAGGTGGGGGAGTGGAGGTACCCAGACCCAGCAGCAGTCATCCGGTCAGGGAGGGCAGTATAGCCAGCAGAGGGATCACTAGCAGCAGCAGCCCCCAGCCCACCAGCCATATCAGCAGTCATCCTTCGTTCCTCGTCCCTATCAGCAGCAGGGACAGTCTTGGAGACGTGAGCAGCAGGCTCACCAGTCACAGCAGCAACATTCTTCCTCCTACCCCTCTCAGCACCAGCAGCACCAGTTCCAGCAGCCTCAGCACCAGAGAGGCTACCCGTCGGGCTCCCATGAGAGCCCCGCCTTGGACGACATAGCCTGCATCCTCACGGATCAGCAGGATACTTTCAGACGGGAGATGGACGAGTTCCGCCAGGAGATGCGAGACCTGATGAGAGGGAAGGCTGCCATCCCTGCACAGATAGAGTCGAATCCAAACAGCCTAAGAGGAAATCTGAGCAGGTAGTTTCCACTGAGCATGCCACTCCTAGTGATCCATTTGATGATATGCCTTCGGATCTATTTGATGCTGATTTTGTTACACTTAGGAGCGGTAGAGCACCAGCAGGCGGCGCCTCATCTGAGCGACGACTCGAGGATCCACCCAGGGCGCCAGATGAGGAGGAGGAGAGCGGTACTGAGGCCGCACACGATGATGATGGTGGTACTGATGCCACCAAGGATGATGATTCCACCGGCGGTACTGAGGCCGCCGCTTCACCAGTTCAAGGAGGTGGTGCTGATACCACCAGAGTAGCCGAGCCAGCCCGCGGTACTGAGGCCGCGAGACGTCCAGCAGCAGAGCCAGCCCGTGGTGGCACTGAGGCCACCGGTGTTCATTCTGAGAGAGATGTAGTTTTTCCTTCTGTTGATGTATCTCAGAACACTGTTTTGAATAAAGGAAAAGGTTTAGTTTCTTCTGGTCCCACTGTGGTGATTGATGTATGTGCGGATCCGGCCGTCGAGCCGTCTAGGCCTTTTCCTAGTCCTTCATTTGCGAAGGACCTTGTGATCCCCTTTCCTAGAGACCTTCAGATGGGGAAGGGGAAGAAAAGAGAAAAAGACCCAAAAAAGAGAGAGCAGGAGGAGTTCAGCCAGAGCATGATCGATAGATTTCACATACAGCTGACCCTTCAGGAGGCTTTGCAGCACATCCCCCTTCTTCAGCGATCTTTGAGAGATAGGACTACAGTCAGGAGGAGGAGGAACCATCATTCAGAAATACATGTGCTGACGAAAGCCACGTGCTTCACGATCCAGAACCGTCTGCCGGCCAAGAGGCCAGATTCAGGAGCCCCATATGTCAGATGTCAGATTAGTGAGCAGAGGTTCGACCGGACTCTATTGGATAGCGGATCGTCTATCAACCTCCTTCCGGCAGCCCTTCCTCGACCGCTTCGAGTTGGGCACTCTTAGACAGAGCAGGACAGTCCTTCAGTTTGCTGATCGATCTGTCAAGAGACCGAAGGGGTTGTTGCGAGATGTTATCGTCACTATTCAGGGCCTGAAATTCCCCGTGGACTTCATAGTGTTGGACATGGAGATCCCTGACTCAGTGGCCGATACCCCCATCATCCTCGGTCGTCCGTTCTTGGCCACAGCCAAGGCGGTAACAGATCATGATAGCGGGAAGGTATACTTTCGCGTCGAGGGCGAGAGTGTACAAATAGAGGACGGTCGAGGACTACAGAGCCAGAGAGAGAGCATGCTCAGAGGCCAGCACAAACACAGAGCAGCTGACAGATGCCGGGGTAGACATCCACCAGGACTGTGACTTTGTGATCACAGATGATGAGGCAGCATGGGCAGACCCTTCAGCACAGGCTATCCTCTCATTTCCAGACACCACTGAGGCAGAGATTACAACAGAGGAGAGCTTGGAGACCACAGCACTGGTCCAAGATACTACAGAGCAGCAGAGCCAGTTCTCGACCGTGACACGGTTTCTAGTGATGGTGGTACTGAGGCCACCTTGTGTTACGGTGGTACTGATGCCACCTTGTTTGATGCAGATCCCTCGGATTCAGAGTCTGATTGGGCAGATTGTGATGATCAGATGCCAGACCTGAGTCCACCTGAGCCTACAGATGAGGAGGGAGGTAGAGGCAGAGCAGATCAGAGACAGCACAGTTGAGAAGCCTCCTCCAGATCCAGTTTGCGAGAGCTCGTATTCTTTCTCCCAGGCAGATTTGGCAGACCTAGCAGCATTCACGCACCTTCTTCCGAGGCCAGATTTGCCAGCACCCAGCTGTCCAGAGCTGAAGCCGCTCCCTACTTCGCTGAAGTATCGGTTCCTTGCGGGCGAACCCGAGATGTACCCGGTCATCATCTCTGCCGATCTGACTGGAGAGCAAGAATCCCGTTGATGGGGGTTCTTGAAAAGAACCACAAGGCAATCGGATGGAGCGTAGCAGATCTCCATGGGATTAGTCCATCAGTGTGCTCCCACCATATTTATCTTGAGGAGGGGGCGAAGCTGTCGCGTGAGTTCCAGCGGCGACTGAACCCCAACCTGAGAGAGGTCGTGATGAAGGAAATATCAAAATGGTGGAGTGCAGATTTCATTTATCCCATTTCCGACTCCAAGTGGGTCAGCACCTTGCATGTGGTGCCCAAGAAGACGGGCATCACGACTGTGATCAGCGAGTCGGGAGAGGAGATTGCTACACGAGTACCCACCTCTTGGAGGGTCTGTGTTGACTACAGGAGACTCAACCAGGCCACCAAGAAGGACCATTTCCCCCTGCCTTTTATTGACCAGATCATTGAGAGACTGGCAGGGAAGAGCCATTATTGCTTCCTGGATGGGTACTCGGGCTACAACCAGGTGGCCATCGCTCCTGAGGATCAGGAGAAGACCACCTTTACCTGTCCCTTTGGTACATATGCCTTTCGACGCATGCCATTTGGGCTATGCAATGCCCCTGCGACTTTTCAGAGGTGCATGCTGTCGATCTTTTCGGACATGGTAGGGGGGGGTTGGAGGTCTTCATGGATGATTTCTCGGTCTACGGCGACGGATTCGACTCCTGTCTTGACTGCCTAGACCGAGTACTCCAGCGATGTATTGAGTACCATTTGGTTCTATCCTGGGAGAAGAGTCACTTCATGGTGACTCAAGGGACGGTGCTTGGCCACATCATCTCCAACAGGGGCATGGAGGTTGATCCGGCCAAGGTTGATGTCATTAGAAAACTCGCACCACCGTCCAATTTGAGGCAGCTACGGTCATTCCTGGGGCACGTTGGATTTTATAGGAGATTTATTCAGGATTTCAGCCGGATTGCCCGGCCGTTGACTGCCCTCTTGACGAAAGACACCGAGTTCCTTGTCGATGACAAGTGTCTTTCGTCCTTTGCGACTCTCCAGCAGTGTGTGATTGAGGCTCCTGTCCTCCAGCCGCCTGATTGGTCTCTCCCATTCGAGATCATGACGGATGCCTCTGATTTTGCCGTAGGGGCAGTGCTGGGACAGAGGAGGAATGGAGTTCCATTTCCTATTCACTACGCTAGCCGCACATTGGATTCCGCCCAGCGGAATTACACGGTCACAGAGAAGGAGATGCTAGCCGTAGTGTTCGCCCTAGATAAGTTTCGATCTTATATCATTGATCTAGAGTGACTTTGTACACAGATCACATCGCCATCAGGTACCTCATGGCAAAGAAGGATGCCAAGGCCAGACTCACTAGATGGATCCTTCTACTCCAGGAATTCGACATTGAGATCAAGGACAAGCCTGGAGTCAAGAATGTGGTGGCGGATCATCCTCCCGTTTAGAGCAGCCTGAGGAGTCTGAGCAGATTGATCCCATTCGAGATACCTTCCCAGATGAGGCGATCCTTGCTATCGCCTCACTCCCGTGGTATGCCGATATTGTGAACTTTCTCGTTGTTGCGAAAGTCCCACAAGATTGGCCCAGGCAGAGGCTTGAGACCTTCCTTGCGAAGGCCAAGTCCTACCACTGGGAGGATCCCATCCTTTACCACGAAGGAGGGGATAGCGTCTGGCATCGGTGTATTCCTCAGGAGGAACACCATAGCGTCCTCACTTACTACCACAAGCTTGAGGCAGGAGGACATCATTCTGGGAGGAGAACGGCGCAGAAAGTGCTCCAATCCGGGCTTGTGGTGGCCTACCCTCTTCAAGGACTCAGATGAGTTCGTGAAGAGGTGTACTGACTGTCAGAGGATGGGCACTTGTGGACAGCGTGATATGATGCCGATGCAGCCCATTCACTTCTGTGAGGTTTTTGACGCATGGGGCATCGATTTCATGTGTCTATTCCCTAAGAGCTAGGGATTTGAGTACATTCTGTTGGCCGTGGATTATGTTAGTCGTTGGGTTGAGGCTATCCCCGCCCGAGCCACTGATGCGAGGACAGTTTGCAGATTTTTGAGAAGCACATCATCACACGGTTCGGGGTTCCACGAGTTCTGATTTCTGATGGGGGGTCTCATTTCATCAACAACCAGGTGAAGGCCCTTGCTAGCGAGTTCGGTATAGACCATCGTGTTGCTACACCTTACCATCCACAGACAAATGGTCTAGCCGAGGTGTCAAACAGGGAGATCAAGACTATATTGCAGAAAGTCGTCCGCCCTGACCGAAAGGATTGGTCACAGCTTTTGGACTCGGTCTTGTGGGCATATAGGACGTCTTTCAAGACACCATTGGGCACATCTCCCTTTCGCCTCGTAATATGGCAAGCCGTGCCACTTACCTGTTGAGTTGAGGCACAAGTCACTGTGGGCAGTTACAGTTATTCTTATGGATCCAGATGATATGGGAGACCAGAGGAGGGCAGAGTTAGCCGCCCTGGAGGAGCTTAGAGATACAGCTTTCTCAAACAGCCTACAGTATAAGGAGAGAGTAAAGGAGTGGCATGATTCTCATATCAGCCACAAGCATTTTGAGGTTGGACAGAGAGTATGGCTGTTTGATGCGAGGCTACGTTTATTTCCAGGGAAGCTACAGAGCAAATGGAAGGGACCCTAGTTGGTCAGAAAGGTACACGACAACGGTAGCATTGATATATCCAAGTTGTCTTCTGAGAGTACCTTTCGAGTGAACGGCCAGCGGCTCAAGCCATTTCTAGATCATGAGCCGCGGGTCGTTGATCTTGCCCCTATTCATTTTGCATGAGATGTGGTCTTTGACTCACACCTAATGCATCTCACGCCTGAGTTTCACTGATCTTCCGTCTTGTATAGATCCAGATGTCCATATCACTACATTCTTTAGTCCCACATCCCTTTCTTCATCTTGTGATTATGCTATACTTAGGGTGCAGTTTACCCTAAGTATAGGGGGGATGTGAGACCTTTCGGGTATTTCTTTTGTTTCTGTCTACCCCTATTTTTGCTGCCTATACTTAGGGATATTTCACCCTAAGTATAGGGGGGTAGACCCTGTACATTCTCCACTCGGTTTTTTCCTTAGTACACAGCCTGCTATACTTAGGACCACTTGATCCTAAGTATAGGAGGAAAACCCGAGACCCTCTTGACTTTTCTATTTCATTTATTCGTCTTTGTATATAGCCTTTCTTTTCACTTCCCTATACCTAGCACGAGTTATGTCTTCTTCATCGCTCTTGACTCTGAGGACATCGTTCGAGCTAAGTATAGGGGGTGTGTATATATTTCATATATACTTTAGCCATAACTCGTACTTTGTGTGAGTGTGTTAATAAATAAAATGGCTAAAAATCACAAAAATTAAAATTTTCATAAACTTCTTTTATTTGCACATAAATAGCTAGTGTACAAATTATTTTTGTAAAAATGATTTCAAAAATCGTTTGCGTAAAGTTTGTGTAAATATTTTCTTATCAAAATTATGTATATAGTACAAAATTTTTCCAAAATGTTTTGAAAATCAAAAGTTTGCAAAAACCTTGTGTAAATTTGTGTATATATCATTTTGCAAAACTTGCACTCCAGGCATCATCCATACATGATTTCAAAACATTTTTCAAAAAATTTTTGCATGTTTGTAAAATTTGTGTAAATAGCATCTTTTGTACATATGTATATAGTTTTTCTGGATGATAGTTGACATTTAAACTAGCCTGGAATCAAATTGAGAAATGGAGCTTGATTAAGATCTTAATCCACCTAACTTCTAAAAGGAAACCTTATAGGGTTTAGGTTTAAGGCTTTTCAGGTCCATGGTGACTTAATTCTTTGAGTCCACTAGGCTATGATCACATGTCATCTAAATGAGCCTAAGTAGAGCACTTAAAAACAACACATGACTCATATAGACAATGGCTTTACTTGGACACCAGCACTATGCACCGAGCTCTCTACGGATGAGGTGGTGAGGAGGCAAATCTTCCTTGACTTGGGGTAGCATATGAGGGTAGTACTTCTAGGAGGAACCTCTCTTCTTCTCTTAGTGAAGGAAGTGCGTCTCAACTTGGTCTGGTTGCCATGAGGTCTAACGACGGGAGTTGTGGGTTGCGATAAAGCTTCAAAAGAGGGATAGTCTACTGGCTCAAGAGGAAAAACTCCTTGTACATATGCTACACATGTATATGTTGTATAGATGCACTTGAAAAAAAAATGTGCAAAAAGAAAATAACTCCAAAAAAGTGGTGGGTCTGAGAGAAAATGATAATCCCACCGGAGTATGTATATAGAGTGCAATTAGCAAAGCTTGGTTTCATGATCCACCTGATGTAGCTTGCAGCAGGGAGACTTGGCTACACTGGTCAAGCTCCCAAGGGTACTTGGCTACACTAGCCTTGACCCATTCTCTTCTTCCTCCTCTTCTTGAGCCGGTTGAACTTGAACTTAGAAGGGAATACCCCGCTCCTCGAGGAAAGAGTGGCCAGATTGAGGTCATAGAGTTACCTTTGTTGGGGAGGGTTGTCAAGTTGCCATTTCTGAGGTAGAGAGCTTAGACTTCACTCTCACAGGACAAGAAAATATTCATGGTCTTCAGAGTTTGTGATTGATGACTTGTTCTGATCTGGAGCATTGAGGAGTCTTGATTATAGACTAGTGGAACTTAGAGGCTGTTGAGTTTAAACTTAGGTCCAAATAAGGTTCCGACACATTAATAATCCAAAGATCTGATCGAGCTCCATACCTTAATTTAATGAAGGCAAGTTTAATAATCAGCCTTGATCCTTGTACATTCTCTTTTTCTATTTCTTTATTTCTTTTTCACTTCTTTTTCAAATAAGTGTTTGCTAAGGACTAGCAAAGTTAAGTATAGGGGGGTGATGAATACTCATTCATCACTCTTTATTCTTATATTTTAGCTACAAAAAACTTTTGCAAATGCATGTAGATATGTGTAAATAGAAATAATTACCAGAAGCATGCATTGTGTAAAAACTTATAATTAGCATGTTTTTGTGCAAAAATAAAAGAATAAAGATTAAAAAGAAAAAGAGGGAAATATTTATAATAAATATTGAGCAACCTAACCCAAGGGAGGGCTCAGCATGGGCCTGACCGCATAAAAGCCAAAGTAGAGGGAGATAGGGGCTCATGTGTGTAAATATTTATGTAAATAAAATAAAAAGTATTTTCCTCACAAAAATAGGCTTGTAAATATTTGTATATATTTATAAATACAAAATCAAAATAAAAATTTAAAAATTAAAAAGAAAACAAAAACACAACTTGTATAGTCACCTTGTATGTAGACCATCCACTTAATTATTTAAGACTTATAAATAAATAAAACTAATTTCCAAAATTTTTGTAAATATTCTATATTATATAATGTAAAATAAAATAAATTAAAATAAAAACAAAAATAAAAATAACAAAATTAAAAACACAAAAATATATTGTAAATATACCATGTATATAAATGTATATATGTATTTATTTCACCTATGTATATAAATAATTAAAATAAAATAAAAATATCTTTTTTATTCTTTATTTTATAATGTAAATAAATAAAATATAAATTGGGAATAAAATTGTATAAAAATAACTCATTAAAAATCAAAACTAAAAAAATCCCATATTGTATATATACCTATGTATAGTACTATATTGTATATAGCTTATTTTTATTTTGAAAAATTAATTAAAAATCACAAAAAATAGAAAAAAATAAAATAAAAATATTTCATGTTTTAAGTTTTTATTAATTCGGCCATTTTCTATGTTTATTTCACTTTCAAAATCCAGCCACGTGGCCGCTCACCATTGGCTCTGGGGGATGTTGACCGCCTGGTCAACTCCCCCCCCCCCCCAGGACCACCTCTCGCGGGTCTGCAGCGCACGACTCCCTTCTCGGATTTTTCCCAGGCAGACCCGACTCCCTCTCGCCTAAACCCCGGGTCTGACTCCTTCACGACACACCCGAGACCCTCGCCGGAGCTACCGCATCGAGATCCGCGCTCTTGATTTCCCTACCCGCGCGCCTCTTTCCGGATCATCCCCACGTATAAAGCCCAGCTCCGCCTCCTCATTTCTCATCTTTGGCTATTCGATTCCACCCCATGTGAGCTCCGGTGTGTGCGTGAGAGTGACAGCTCACTGCCCGTGCTGTTGAAGCGAGGAGAGGGACCGGATTCCATCGATCCGGCGAGCTTCGCCGCCGTTGCTCCGCCACCAGCTGGAGCTCGAGCCTCGGAGGGAGACGCTCCTCGAGGCGAAGACCCAGAGCTTCCTTAGCTCATCCCCAGTCTCCTCGTCCACCCAGGTAACCTCTTAGACCCTTCTTTCTCCTTGATTTTTCATTTCGCCCAAATCGCCGCTCCGTCGTATTACGCCGATTCCGACCATTCCATAGATCTATTCGATCATCGGAATCCATATTCACCATCGCCTCCTTCCCGCGCACCTTCTCCATCTCCCCATCCAACCCAGCTCGCACAGGAGCTGGGATTCAAGCTCCACCGTCCCCCCTTCGCTGGAGCTCGCCCATATTGCCCCATCGTTCATCGTCACCCCGCCTAACCGGGTCGAGGCAGTTTGCCCTTGACCCGCTAGTCTCCTGGACTGTTTGCAGTTCAATGAGGGGCATCTGAGGTCCTTCGACATCGAGCCAGGAGCTTCGCCTCCGCCGACCTCGCCGAGCTCTACAGAGCTCGCTGGGTCATCGGAGGACACCAGCAGCTGCGTAGTGCCACGCCGGAGCTTCTCCGATCCTCAGGCACAGCAGGGGAGGTCAGGAGCGCACGCACGAGGCCGGTGAAGTTCGCCGGCCACCTGTTCTTCCTCGACCTTCAGACGCCGTTCGATCAGCCCTCCTGCTCTAGTTCTTATCCGGACCGTCCTTTCCCGGAGCCGCCTTCACCGTCAGATCTGAGGAGAACCGATCCCAGCCGCCCGATGCTCGTGGGTTAGCCACAGAGAGCCACGACCGTTGATCACACCACGTGGCTTAACCCCGAGCGTCGAATCACTTCGAGGACCCCAGTTTTGGAGCGCCAGCTGATCCCCACCGTCGATCCCTCCACGTGGCGTCCATCCTGCGGTCCGCATTAATAAAGGGTAATTTACCCTTAGGCCCTTCTGTTTATTTCGTTTCACGTTTAGTCCTGTAATTAGTTAGTATAGTTGTTTAGTTTTTGGGATATTTGCATAGAGACCCTTGTGCTTGCATTTATTTACTGATATGCCCCTGTGTGTGGTCTGACACGTGCATCGACACGTGATCTTCTAGGCTTTTTACATTATCTACCCTGTAGTTCTGGATAGTTATCAATTGAATGAAAGTTTTTAATTATTTGCATTATACCCCTGTGCGTGATATATTTGAGCATGTGCGGATATTTTTGGGTATTTTGCGAATAGGTCCCTGGACTTTTGGTACCTTTACCAATAAGCCCTTGGAACTTATTTTTCTTACATATGGGTCCCTGAGTGCCCCAGACACGCGCGTAGCACGTGTTTCGCTGGGTTAATTGCACCAGACCCCCCAGACTTTCGGGTATTTGCACTTTGGTCCCTATGCACTGTGCCCCTTCTTTATTTTTGGTTAAAATAGCAAAACACCTCCAAATCCAACGAAAATTGGACACATGGCTCCTGCCATAGTGTAAAATTTTCGAGGATTTTTTAGGACATTTTTGTTTTCATTTGATATTTTTTTAAAAATTCAAAAACATCTATTTTCTTCACTGTCTAACTTTAAAAATCACAAAAAATATTAATAGTGTCTAAAAATTACAAAAAAATTGTCTACTGTCTATTTTGTTGTGTTTGATTTTCTAGCCAATTTTGGCTATTTTTCATTACTGAAAACCACTAAAAATTGAAAAACACTAAAAATCTTATAAAAATTCTAGTAAATCAATTAAAAATCCAAAAACAATAAAATAGGTGCCTAAATTTTCCTTGTTTCATTCTCTTTACAGGAAAATTACCTCCCAGCTAATATGGGGCCTTTAGATATTTTATCTAGGCCCCTTTAGCTCGGCTGGACAGTACCTACTGTTTTAGTTACTTTTTGATTTTTTAGAAAATTAAATAAACATCAGAAAAATCCCAAAAATTCACCAAAAACATTAAAAATTATAAAACACATAAAAATATTTTTGTTAGAATTTTTAGTGTATTTAATAATTTGTTGAAGTGTATAGTTCCTTAGCTTTTATTATTTCCTTAATACATTAAAAATCCAAAAAAATATAAAATATTCAAAAACCACCAAAAACATTTCTTTTATTTTCTTTTATCCCTTTTTGACTACTTCGTAGGCCGAGAGGCCAACCCGTGCTCCTTGTGTTCGACCCTGGTCGCTATACCAGGTTAAAATAATAGCAAGACCGCTATTTCATTTTGATTGATTTTATCTCTCGTGGTGGTCTATTTTTCTTGATTGTTCGCATTTGATCGCTTGGGTCGCAACGACCGATCAACGCCCTTATCCGAGTGGTCAATTTTGCGCACATCACTCAGCAAGGTCGTGGAAGTCACCCGCATCTAATGGAGAAGTCTGATGGAAGAGCTGACGACCGGATGTGTGTGATGGTGAACGTGGAGCTGGAGCTACTCCGGCGGACCCTCTGAAGACTGGGATTGGAGTCCCTACGCACGCGAACAACTGTGGAGGAAGCTTTAAGCTCCCATCGAGGTTATTTGAACAGAAGTGGAAAGAAGTGACATGGGGAGAGGTTCGATCTCTGAAGAAGATCAGGGAGGAGATCTGGTCCTTAATCTCGACCTAAGGGATGAACCTAAGGGTGATCAGGCTACGGTGCAAGGTGAAGCATGCGTCAGAGGTTCGATCGAAATGGATGGGTGTGGATATCGGGGCTCTGACCAGCTGGTCGGAGCAGATGAACGTACGGCGGCGGTGATTGAAATGATTGGATCGAATAGGGAAATGGACGGGGAATAAAGGGTACCTAGAGGAGGGAATATGATCCTAAGCTCTAGGAAGAGGTGGTCGATGAGGTATTGGCCTCAACCAAGTTGTGGAAGGCTGGGAGGTTGAACGCGGTGGTGGTCGCCGACCACGTAGTTGTGCAGCGTGGCTGCTCCTCCACACTTCGATATGAAGGGACATTCTGGAAACTGTCACTCAACCGGAGGTGGCTAGGGCTGAAGAGAGGCGCAGGGCATGATCTACTGCTCCTGGGAGGCGGATGTGATGATTTAAAAGGTTCCTAGGATGCTTGATGATTCGGGTGAGGGCACACAAAACTAGGAAAATCCGCACCTTCAATAATTAGAGAATCAATCTTGATTATTAAACTTGTCTTCAATAATTGGAGTACGGAGCTCAGTCAGACCTTTGGATTAATAATTTGTCGGAACCTTATTTGGACCTAGGTTTAAGACTCAACAGCCTCTAAGTTCCACTAATCTATGGTCAAGACTCCTCAATAATCAAGATCAGAACAAGTCTATATACACAAACTCTAATGACCATGAATCGTTTCTTGTACTCTGTAAGTCATATGTAGATCCCCACCTCAAAAATGTCAAAGTAACAACCTCCCTCAACAAGGCAACTTTAATTCCCTAGTCTGGTAGCTCTTTACTCGAGGAGCGAGGTATTCTCTTCTAAGTTCAAGTTAAACCGGCACAAGAAGGGGGGAAAGAAGTGAATGGACCGTGGCCAGTGTAGCTACGTATCCCTGGGAAGCCAACCAGTTAGCTAAGTCTCATGCTGCAAGCTTCATGAGATAAGAATGGGTAACACAAGCTTTTCTTCATTTGGCTATATACACTCCGGCATGTAGTTCATTTTCTATCATACCCACCACTTTAGTTGGAGTTTTTCTTTCTTTTGCACACATTTTTTTTGATGTGCATATGTACAATATATCCACATGGTGCAACATATATACATAAGGTCTTTTTCCTCTTGAGCCAGTAGACTATCACTGTTTTGAAGCATTATTGTAACCCACAACTCCTGTCTTTAGACCTCAACACGTCCAGACCAAGTTGAGGTGCACTTCCTTCCTCTTCCCTAAAAGAAGATGAGAGGTTCCGCCTAGAAGTACTACCCTCGTATGCTACCCCAAGCCAAAGGAATTGCCTCCTCACCACCTCATTCGTAGAGAGCTATGTGTAAGGTGCTAGTGCAAGTAAAGCCATTGTTTGTGAGAGTCATGTGTGCATCGTTAAATGTTCTAATTAGGCTCATCAAGATGACATGTGATCATAACCTAGTGGACTCAAAGAATTAAGTCACCAATGGACATGAAAAATCTCAATCCTAAATCCTATAAGGTTCCTCTTAGAATTAAGTGGATTAAGGTCTTAGACAAGCCCCATTTCCAATTTAATTCGAGGCTAGTTTAAATATCAACTATGATTCAGAAGAATATACAAGTATATACAAAAATCTGTTTATGCAAGTATATACAAGGGAGTGCCACTCATTCGTTGTCAAATGTTCAACCAAGAGTTTGAACGCACATTGATTGACAACGGGTCTTCAATCAACTTGATGCCAGCTTCACTACTCACGGAATTTAGGTTAGGACCGCTCACACAAAAGAAGATGATTATGTAGTTAGCAGACAAAGAGTCAAGCGAACTAGGGGCATGTTGAAGGATGTGATCGTAACCGTCCAAGGGATCCAGTTCTCTGTTGATTTTGTCATGCTAGACGAGGACATCTCCATACCTTTGCTCGATACCCCCTATCATCCTTGGTTGGTCATTCCTTCAAATAGCCAAAGCAGTAGTGAATTACAGCACCTGAGAATCGCATTTAACTCCAACAGCAAGAAAGTACAAATAGATACCATCTTCGAATCATAATCAGTAGTGGGAGCATCCGAAGTGAAAGTACTTGCACCAAACTGCCAAGAAGACTGTGACTTTCTAGCTAAAATTCAAGATACAAATATATTCATGATTGACAGTGAGATCCACAAATTCCTCTGCCCCAAGGAAGGAGTGGAGACAATAGTCGAATTTCACTCCATCAATGAGAATGAGATCTTTGCTAAGACACTTGAAGAATTCTTTATGGGTCCTCTTAGCCTTGAAGACCAAGAACTGATTATTGAAGATTTCTGCAATAATGAGGATTTGATCGAAAATATTTCTGAACCCTTGATTGAAAAGAATGAATTACCAAATGTGGACATCAAACAGATCAAAGAACCTTCACCTACAGTTATTTCTGAGGTTACTAGTGAATCAGCTCCAACTCCGCATGAACTCAAGTCATTACCCTCCAACATGAAGTACCATCCTTGCAGGTGAATCAAAAATATATTCGATCATTATCAATGCTCACCTGATCGCAGATCAAGAATCTCATGTGATGGAGGTTTTTGAATGTAACCGCAAGGGCGATAGGCTAGAAAATTTCAAATCTCCATGGGATAAACCATTCATTATGCTTGCATCATATTTACCTTAAGGATGAAAGCCCACTCGTGAATTCTAGAGAAGACTAAATACAAACCTTCGGAAGGTCTTCATTAAAGAAATTCTGAAATGGTGTGATGTGATGTTCATATATCCCATCTCTAACAGCAAATGGGTCAGTCCCCTGCATATAGTGCTGAAGAAATCAGGGATCACCATCGTGAAAATGACAAAGTAGAGGAGATTCCGACTAAAGTACCAACTTCTTGACGAGTGTGTGTTGACTATAGAATATTGAATCTTTCCACCAAGAAAGACCACTTCCCACTGCCCTTCATAGACCAGATTCTTGAGAGACTGGTCGCGATATTTCTGCTTCTTGGATGGGTACTCTGGATATAATTAATTGGCTATTGCTCCTTGTTGAATCTGCGATTCGTTATCTTTATTCATTTATTTTAGCTTAAATCCTTTATAAACACATGCATATAACACTAACTACATATTCTTACTAATTTGCATCTGTATGTAAATATTGTACATTTCTTACTAATTTTAACCTAAAATAAATAAAGAAAGAAAGGAAAAATAAAGAAAAAAAGATGAAGATTGTATACAGGCTGACCCGAACTCCAAGAGAAGGTCAAGACTTGACCTGATCGATCAGGAATAAAGTAGGGGGAGATAGGGTCCTTAAGCAAAAAATCCAAAAAATGTGTGTCTCGTTGTAAATACTTCTCACTTGTTTTGTATATCTGTATAAAACTGACACTAATTTATTTGTACATTAATTGACCTCAAATCTAATAACTTTCAAAACCAAAGTTGTAAATAAAAATGTGTCCAAAATAATAAAAACAATTGCACAATTAAATCATGTACAGAATAAAAGTAGCCACACTTGGAAAAAGCCACTAAGCACTAATTGAAAGACCAATTTCGACTCCATATGAGCTTAAATTGAATCAATCTCACTTCCATTGGATTCTAAATTAAATTATCTTCAAAATGGCTGTGATTTATAATTTTTGGAGTTACGAGTAAAAAGTTGATTTCCGGGGTGGTTTGTGCAATTTTCCCATGTATTTTGTAAATATTGTATTTGTATATATTTGTAAATTATTCTTACTAATTATTTTAAATAAAAATAATAAAATCATAAAATCATAAAATTCTTGAAACAAAAAGGCTAATTTCCTCATTTACCCTTGTATATAATGTCATATATGTATATAGTATATGTATACAATTGCTATTTTTAATTAACCTCCATAAAAAATAAAAAAATAACATTTTTTAATCCAAATAAATAAGTGAAGAAAATTCAAAAAAATAGATAGTTTTGTAAATATGTTTATCTCTTTTATTTTATCTCATTTCATCTCTCTTATCTATTCCACTAAAAAATTCAAAAATTAATTTTAATTTTCAACTCTTTTATCTCTTCTACCAAAAAAATCAAAAATTCAAATTTCATCTCTTTTCTATTTATATGGATCCTTCTCCCTCATTCCAACTTGATCAATCTTTAGAGAGAGGAGTCCGATCACCAAGAGAAAATTTCATCGAGAAAGTTGCCTAATCTTCAAGCCGTCCGGTGACAGCGAGTCAGCCTTGTCGAGGCGATCACGGTCCTTTTCCACTCCTAAGGTGAGATACACATTTTTATTATTTTTATCTAGGTTAATCGTATTTTATTTCTCGCATTTTTTTTCTTGTTGTCATTTTTTGTTTATCTAGAACTTAAAATCCGCGACGATTTATTCCGCCACCGACTCGATTTTTCATCTCACTTTCTCGATCTCCACGCGTTCTATTTCTATCGTCCACTTTCTCTCAACTCCGGTCGCGTACGGTGGCCGGAGATCGGATTCGAATCTCTCATGTCCGTCGATCCTCGTTCATTTTTCTGATTTATAAATAAATAAAAAAATATATATTAAAAAAACCATTTGTTTTTTCTAATGTTTGTTTTGCAGGACCATTAAAAAGAAGAGAATAAAAAAATAAATAACCAAAAAATAAAAAAAACATTCCTCATTTTTTTATATATTTCAGATTTACAAAAAAAAATAAAAAAAGGTTTTTTCTACTGTTTTAATTTTTCTGATTTACAAAATAAGATAAAATTTAGAGAAAAAAATAAAAAAAAGAAGCATGCCCTCCAGGCGTCGCCCCCTCAGTTTGACACCCCTCCATACGTCGGTCGCGCACCGCCACGACGTCGTCCCGGCTCCACCGTCTCCAGGCCCCATCGGCGCACTCTATCCGTCGCCCACGCACGCCCCATGACCTCTTCCAGGCGGCAGTGCGGCCGCACGCACAGCCCCTCCGCGCGTTGGTTCGCCATCGCCATCGCCCCAAGAAATGAAGAAGGAACTGTGCAAGGGTTTGATTTAATTACAAAAAAGGAAACATTGCATTAAAGCCCCCGAAGTTCTCAAATTTGAATAAAACACAGGAACCTTAAAGAATCAAGAATTTCATTCAGCAAAATTGCATCAGGGACCCCTGGAAGTTGTACAAATTGCAAAAAAGAGCCCTACCTTCAAAAGAGCACATGTGAATCATGTGACATTTGGGTAAATTTTCACATTTCTTCCTGCAAGTTTATATTTTTATTATTCAGTCCAGATCTTTTCCATATTTGAAATTTAGTCCCTGTAAATTCCAGTCACTGAACTTGCTTGATCTTTGAGATTAAATAAATATTTATCATGCTCTAAAATTTTTGTAAAAATTTGTGTAAGCTCCTGCTATGCATATGAACATGGTATAAAATTTTCATAGCTTTTTGTCATCATTTATTATATTAAAAAAATCAAAAACGGTGCCTTTTTTTCTTCTTGAAATTCAAAAATCCATAAAAATTCGAAAATAACTCCAAAAATTCCAAAAAAATGGGGTAGTTTTATTTAATTGTCTTTTACATTCTGACCAATTTTCACGCATTATTTCTTTATAAAATCCCAAAAAATGAAAACATCAAAAATCGTATAAAAATCATAGAAAATTCTACAAAAATCTAAAAATTGTGATTTTAGTTCCTTTTTGTAGATATTTGCTTGTAATTTGTATTAAATATGTTTGCCAGGAGTCTTGGGTCTTAAAATATTTTTAAGCTGCAAATTACTCTAAGCTATGCATAAATTCCCATTTTCTCACTGTTTGATTTTTAGAAAAATATAAAAACATCAGAAAATTCTACAAAAATTCCCAAAAACATTTCAAAAATTTTAAAACACAAAAATATTTTTTCTGCTATTTTCTGAGTATTTTTGATAAATTGAAAAATTACAAAAAGAGTTGGTGTGTGTATTTTTGACCCTGTGAATATTGTTCGTTATTATTTTTTAAATTAAAAAAATTGCAAAATCAAAATTACAAAAAAATATTGAAATCGGAAAATATGAAAAAATAGAAATAAAAAAATTAAAAAAATTAATTAAAAAGATTAAAAAATCACAAAAACCAAGGATAGTTGTCCTTTGAGATTCATGTTTTCTCTTAATTGATTTCTGATTAATTGAATAACCCTCGAGATTTGTAGCCTCCTTGAGTTCGACCATGTCCGCTATACAGGTTAATAAGTAGCAAAATAAAAAAAATTGTCATGGGATTTTGGGAACAACAACGACCACCCATATTTTCCTATCTTTAATTTTTCAACCCTCAAGATTCCGCGAACAACAAAATGGCGTCGTTGCTGGGGAGGCACAACGAGGGTAGTTAGATTTCTCTTTTAACCTGCTATTCTTGGTTGTAGATATTTGTTTACATTTTTTCCATTCACTTCATTGTTTATATCCACTGCATTCATTTTATTTTTTTTCTCTCTCATATTTGAAAAGTGTATTTCTTATACATTCTCTTTTCTTTTTCTTGCGAGGGCCTACAGAGCGAAGGAGGCGATCCTAGGAGAGCCGAAGCACCCAAGCGACGTGGAGGCGGCTTGATTCTTCACCAAGCCATAGGATAGCGTGAGAAGAGGAAAAAGAATTTGATAAAAATTTTAAAAAGAGAGAGAGTGAGAGAGAGAGTTTTTCATTTCCATTTGAACTCTGTAAAAGGACATTTATTTGTTGCGGGGTCTGTTTCACCAAGTGCCGGTGCACTTGGGGGACCTCACTAGTTTTGTTTTCCTCGCCTTTATTTTTCTTTGTTTCCCGCGGATTCCGTGTGCTACCTCTTGATTGCTTTAAATAATTTACTTGAGCCAGGTAATTAATTAGGTCCAAATACCCTAAACAAGACATTTCTGTAAATATAGAGTAGAGCGTAACTTTGGACTTAGTCAAATTAACTTGTTCTTGCCCGTTAATAGAAGTTATCATCTAGGATGATTCACTTGTATTTGCATATAGGATAGTTTATTTAAATTCTACGCGGATTACTTGCATATAGAGTGCTTGCGATAAGGTACGCATCTCTAACCCATGCATGCATCATTATTTTTAATCGCGCATTGGCATTTCTGATCTCCTTCCTTGTTTTCACTCACATAATTAAAAGGAAATTGGACACTCGATAGGCGATTCTTTGAAAATATTTTAACCAAGTGATAACTGCTAAAATCAGGACTGCCAAAGAAAACTCGACCCTAAAAAAATACAAGGAAAATTATTGCTTTGGGGAGAGTAACCCGCTCATTGTTTGGTTTGTTTGAGCGAGAGAGCGACCCGCATACTAGGATAGAGCCACGCATGAACTCCTTTCAAACTACTATCTTGGGTTAGTCGTTCTCCAGTGAGGATCTCTCCGATAGCCGGTAAAGCGGCCCGTGACGTCCTTAACAGATAGAATTGATCGGGTAGCTGGTAAACGGTCCGCAATTCATACAGGCTGGGAAAGACCAAACTTTGGGATTAGGCCAGTCTCCTAAGAGCATTGGGTTCCTAACAGCTCGCTTTAACCGCTCTGATAGATTATATTGACATCAACTCTAAAATTTACAAGAAATTGACCGAACCTTCACGGTCTTCACTTTGAGTTGAGTTGGTGAACTGGGAATTTGTATTGTGTTTGATTGCTTGTGTGCTTGTTAGATCCTTCTATGCATTTGTCCTTTTTCTCCATATCTTTTGACTTGACCCTCGTGCTCTCCCGATCCCGCCTTTTGTTTCATAGATGGTCGACTAAAGTTATTTTAATCCGATCTTCACGGATCTCGTACTCTCCAGATGATCCACCTTCCTTTTTTTAGGAGGACTTTCCTCCTGATTTTTGTGCATATCCGCCTTACCCATTATTTCAGGGACCGGATGATGATTTTCACCCACCCTCATTCAACCCACTCGATCCTAGGATTTTGGAGTCACCTTTCATGATTTCCACACTTAAGACATTGAGCCAGATGATGGAGCATATGAATTCGAGGATTTCCAATCTATTTAACATAAATAAGAGCCAGAAAGTTGCTCCACTATTTGAGGATATGGACTCACTTGAGATTAATCATGAGAGCTTGCAATCGCCCAAAATATAAAAAATGAGTAAATTTTGAAAATCCAAAAAAATTTTGGGAGACAAATCATTGATTCATTTTGTGAGGAGAGAACCCAAATGCCCGATCATTTATCCACACATATATCCACCACATGTCCCGATCTTGACCCCGAGGATTCTATTACATAGACTGCTCTTAGCAATCCTTGTGTAAATGTTGAATCTGACCTCCTCCCTTGTATGGATGAGGTCCAAAAATTCTAAAAATATTGATTGAACCCGAAGTGATGGTCACGCTTCATGAGATCATTAAAGCCCCACTTCAACAAGCCTTAACAGATTTATCTACTCCTCAACACAAGAAGAGAAAGCGAAGGAGAAGATCTGAGCGTCACATCTTGACCATGGCCACTGCCTACGTCATCTCTCACCGTCTGTATTTTAAGAAAGGGAACACCGCCACACCTCTTGTGAGTTGCTCCATATCTGACTATTCTTGTGATAACACTCTCCTTGACGGCGGTTCGTCAATCAATATAATACCCTTCTCTATGGTATAGTCTCTTCATCTTGGGCCTCTCAAGAAAACCAGGATGATAGTTCAATTTGCTGATGGATCTATCAAGCGGCCGAAGGGTATTCTAGAAAACGATGTCATTCTTATTCAGGGCCTGAATTTTACTTCGGATTTTATTGTAATGCCCATGGAGACCTCCACCCCTGTGGAGCACCCTCCAATCATCTTGGGACAGCTTTTCCTCGCCTCTGCAAGAGCCGTTATTGATTATGGTTCAGGAGAGATTCACTTCCGTTCTGATGTAGGGAGCGATGTGTTGATCACTACACCCACTACTGCCCAGAAACCTGCATCTCATGAAAACCCGTCCCTGCTAGCCAACCCCAAGGAATTTGACCTCGAGGATAATATCAGATATTCTTGTTATATGTTGGATGATAATGAAACCCAGAAATTCCTCTTGAATAAGGAAGACTCGGAAAGCATAGACCTTGGAGTTCCCCCTTCTGGTATGTGGAGATGCATTGATGACATCCGCGGAATTTACACGATAGACACCCTAGAACGGAAGGCAGAATCTGAGACTAGACAAGACGGGCATGATTCGACTACTTACACTGATGAGTCCGTTCCTATTCACCCTGATTCAGATGAGACCGATCAAGCCAAATTTGATTTGATTGCTTTTATAAAGGAATTTGGGCCTCTTGATAAAGATGATGATCCGGTCGAGGCTTGCTAGGCTAAAATTGATCTTACTTTTTCTGATAATGATTTCGAGCCATTTTACTTTGATGTTTGGGAGACTTCTCAGGCAGGACATGACCATACTACTTCCAATAACCGGTTTAGGCTTGCACAATCTGAAACCGCTGAGGATACATTCTTGGTCGATCCTACTCAGTTTATATTTAATGATGATCCCAATATCGACCTACACCTTGTCAAATCCATACCTCAGCAATCCCGCAAGAAGGTTCGCTTTCGACCTTATTGACCTTTGTGCATCCACTCCTCTTGTAAATCCTTTCATTTCACTCTTTCTTCTCCCATTTTATCACTCACCCCTTTTCCGTGTGTGTATATATGCTATACTTAGGATGTGATTTATCCTAAGTATAGGGGGTGAATGATTTGTGTTGTTCATATTCGTCCAGTTCATCACTCTTGTTGTTGCCTATACTTAGGGATACTCTACCCTAAGTATAGGGGGTGATGTTGTTCATATCGTGTCATTTTATTTTTGTATCTGTACATTCTCTTCATCGGTTTTTCCCTTTTGTACACTCTACTATACTTAGGATTACTTGATCCTAAGTATAGGGGGGATCACCAACTTCTCTTCTTTTTATCCTTTCTTTGAGTCGTTGTAGCATAGGAGTCTTTTCACTTTTCTATACTTAGCACGAGTTATGTCTTCCTTTTTCGCTCTCTGGTCACTATGAGGACATAGTTCGAGCTAAGTATCGGGGGTGTCGTATATATTGTATATATACTTTCGATATAGCTCGTACTTTTAAATACGTTTATTTGGGGGATTATGTTGTAAAAAAACAAAACAAAAAAAACTAACACAAAACAAAACAAAAAAACAAAACAAAAACAAAACAAAAATAAACAAAACAAAAAAAAACGAAATAAAAACACAAAAAAAATCTTGTATATACTCGTACATATTTTACTTACTCTTTTTCCTTTTAAAAAAAAATATAAAACCAAAAATCTATACAAATTTGCATCCGCGTTTTCCTCCAAAAATCCATAAAAAGTTCAAAATTAAAAAAATGTTTAAAAAATGTTCTTTTCACATGTGCATCACTTCTTTTAAAAAAAACTCTTTTTCAGGATAGTATTGATATTTAAACTATGTCTGGAATAAAATTGAAGAATGGAGCTTAGTTGGACCTTAATACACCTAATTCTCAAAGGAACTTCACCGATAAATAGGATTTTAGAAGCTTCGGGTCTTTGACTTAATTCTTTGAGTTCCACATGACAATGTGCAGCGTTTGACTCTTAGTATCTAACCTAGTCTCTTCATTCTGGGTACAACTCTGGAATAGGGAATTAATTTGTACTCCCGTACTATGCACTTAGCTTAACTCAGACGGGATGCTGGAAGACTATGTGAGCTTCTTTTCTGGTAGCGTGGAAATCTAAAGACCGGAGTACGGGTTGAAATAAAGCTTCGGAAAAGGGAGGGACGTCTAGGCACAATTTTTTCTAAGACCCCAAAAAATATACAGAAACAAAAAGATTCTATATCTGTAGGGGCACAACAAGGTCCAAGCAGAACCATCAAAAATCCAAATACAAAGAAGCCACTACTAAATAAATATCTGACCAAAAAGGTCCAAGCTTCAAGAAACCTGCAGATCTTGGTGGAGACTCGGCTACACTAGCCAGCTCCACAAGGAGAGGTGACTACACTGGCCACCCTCCAGTTATTTTCTCCTTCTTCTAACTTCTCCCCCAATTCGATTGTGAACACAACACGACAGACCTTAGAAGGAAATACCTGATTCCCCGTGGACGAGTTACTGGAGAGGAGATTTGCATGGTAGTCCGGCATTCTGGATGGGAAGAGCAAAAACCTTTCACACACTTGAGTCGATTGTTCAATGTTCATAGGGTGAGCTTTGGGAAGAGGATTGATCTAAGATGACTTCTGAGCCGAAACTGTGACAATGATGTGTAGAACTTGAAGGCTGTCGATTTTAAAATTCTAAGTCTAATAGAAGTTCCGACACACAAATAATCCAAAGGTCCGACAGAGCTCCAAACTACAATTCTATGAAGATAAGTTTAGTACTCAATGTGGTCCTACTTTCTTTATTTTTCCCTTTCTTTTTCTTTTTCTTCACTTATTCTTTCAAACAAGTTTTTGCTAAGGGACTAGCAAAGGTAAAGCATATGGGGATGATGAATCTGTGATTCGTCATCTTTATTCATTTATTTTAGCTTAAAATCCCTTATAAAACACCTGCATATAACACTAACTCCATATTCTTACTAACTTGCATCTGTGTGTAAATATTGTACATTTCTTACAAATTTTAACCTAAAATAAATAAATAAAGAAAGAAAGGAAAAAAAGAAAAAAAGAGAGGAAGATTGTATACAGGCTGACCCGAACCTCGAGAGAAGGTCAAGACTTGACCTGATTGACCAGGAATAAAGTAGGGAGAGATAGGGTCCTTAAGCAGAAAATCCAAATAAATGTGTGTGTCTGGTTGTAAATACTCTCACTTATTTTGTATATCTGTATAAAACTGACACTAATTTAATTGTACATTAATTGACCTCAAATCGAATAACCTTCAAAACCAATGTTGTAAATAAAAAGGTATACTAATTAATAAAAATAATTGCACAATTAAATCATGTACCGAATAAAAGTAGCCACACTTGGAAAAAGGAACTAAGCACTAATTGAAAGACCAATTCCGGCTCCATATGAGCTCAAATTGAATCAATCTCACTTCCTGGATTCTAAATTAAATTATCTTCAAAATGGCGGTGATTTCATAATTTTTGGAGTTACGAGTAGAAAGTTGATTTTTCGGGGTGGTTTGTGCAATTTTGCCATGTATTTTGTACAATATTTGTATATATTTGTAAATTATTCTTACTAAATATTTTAAATAAAAATAAATAAATATTAAAATAATAAAATTCTAAAATCAAAAAGGCTAATTTCCTCATTTACCCTTGTATATAATGTCATATATGTATATAGTATATGTATACAGTTGCTATTTTTAATAAACCTCCATAAAAAATAAAAAAATAACATTTTTTATTCCAAATAAATAAGTGATGAAAATTCAAAAAAATTAGATAGTTTTGTAAATATGTTTATCTTTTTTATTCCATCTCATTTCATCTCTCTTATCTCTTCCACCAAAAAAATCAAAAATTCATTTCAATTTTTCATCTCTTTTATCTCTTCCACCAAAAAAATTCCAAAATTCAAATTTCATCTCTTTTCTATTTATATGACTCCTTCTCCCTCATTCCAACTTGATCAATCTTTAGAGAGAGAAGCCCGATCTCCAAGAGAAAATTTCGTTGAGAAAGTTGCTTAGTCTCCAAGCCGTCCGAAGACAGCGAGTCGGCCTTGTCGAGGCGATCACGGTCCTTTTCCACTCCTAAGGTGAGATCCACATTTTTATTATTTTTATCTAGGTTAATCGTAGTTTATTTCTCGCATTTTTATCTCGTTGTCATTTTTTATTTATCTAGATCTTAAAATCCACCACGATTTATTCCGCCACCGGCTCGATTTTTCATCTCACTTTCTCGATCTCCACGCGTTCTATTTATATCGTCTACGATCTCTCAACTCCGGCCGCGTATGGTGGCCGGAGATCGGATTCGAATCTCTCACGTCCGCCGGATCCTCGTTCATCTTTCCCATTTGTAAATAAATAAAAAAATATATTAAAAAAACCATTTGTTTTTTCTAACGTTTGTTTTGAAGGACCATTAAAAAGAAAACAATAAAAAAATAAATAAACAAAAATAAATAAATAAATAAAACATTCTATATTTTTTATATATTTCAGATTTACAAAAAAAATAAAAAAGGGTTTTTCTACTGTTTTTAATTTTTCTGATTTACAAAATAAGATAAAATTTACAAAAAAAAAAGCACGCCCTCCAGGCGCCGCCCCCTCAGTTTGACGCCCCTCCAGACGTCGGTCGCGCACCGCCATGATGTCGGCCTTGCTCCGCTGTCTCTAGGCCCACCCGGCGCACTCCATCCGCCGCCCGCGCACGCCCCATAACCTTTTCCAGTCGGCAGCGCAACCGCACGCACAGCCCCTCCACGCGCTAGTTCGCCACCGCCTCCAGCCCGCTCCGTCGGTCCGCCTTGCCCCTGCCACCGCCGCGACCAGACCTCCAGCACACGCCCCCCCTCCTCCAGGCACGCACCGCCTGCGCACCACTGAAGAAGAGGAGTGTGGTGGCACCTCCACCGCACGTCGAAGCCCCAACCGCCATGCGCCCGCCCGTGCGCAGGCGCCCCGAGCTCCATCGCAACCGCCGCCTACAGCCGCGGTCCTCCTCCTGGACGTGCCCTCCGCATAGGTGCCCCGCACTCCACCGCCGATCGATCCTTCCTCGGAGGAGGCGCCGCCCGCGCCTCCATCTCCTTGAGCGGTGGCGGCGGCATGCCTTTGTCCCCCTTGGCTTTTCAAGAAACGAAGAAGGAACTGTGCTAGGGTTTTATTTAATTAAAAAAGGAAACATTGCATTAAAGCCCCCAAAGTTCTCAAATTTGAAGAAGACACAGGACACAGGAACCTTAAAGAATCAAGAATTTCATTTAACAAAATTGCATCAGAGACCCCTAGAAGTTGTATAAATTACAAAAAGAGCTCCGCCATCAGAAGAGCACATGCGCGTCATGTGACATTTGGGTAAATTTTCACATTTCTTCCTGCAAGTTTATATTTTTATTATTCAGTCCAGATCTTTTCCATATTTGCAATTTAGTCCCTGTAAATTCCAGACATTGAACTTGCTTGATCTTTGAGATTAAATAAATGTTTATCATGCTATAAAATTTTTGTAAAATATGAACATGATATAAAATTTTCATAGCTTTTTGTCATCATTTATTATATTTACAAAATCAAAAAGAGTGCCATTTTGTCTTCTTGAAATTCAAAAATCCATAAAAATCGAAAATAACTAAAAATTCCAAAAAAAATGGGTAGTTTTATTTATTTATTTTTTAATTTCTGACCAATTTTCACGCAATATTTCTTTATAAAACCCAAAAAAATTAAAAACATCAAAAATCTTCTAAAAAACTTAGAAAATTCTACAAAAATCCAAAAATTGTGATTTCAGTTCCTGTTTGTAGATATTTGACTGTATTTTGTATTAGAAATATTTGCCAGGAGTTTTGGCAATTAAGATATTTTTAAGTAGCAAATTACTCCAAGCTATGTATAATTTCCTATTTTCTCACTGTTAGATTTTTAGAAAAATACAAAAACATCTAAAAATTCAACAAAAATTTCCAAAAACATTTCAAAACTTTTAAAACATAAAAATATTTTTTCTATATTTTTCTGACTATTTTTTATAAATTAAAAAATACAAAAAGAGTTGGTGTGCGTATTTTTGACCTTGTGAATATTGTTCGTTAATTTTTTGAAAATTAAAAAAAATTACGAAATCAAA
Organism: Ottelia alismoides; assembly: GCA_037367405.1. Taxonomy (NCBI): domain Eukaryota; kingdom Viridiplantae; phylum Streptophyta; class Magnoliopsida; order Alismatales; family Hydrocharitaceae; genus Ottelia; species Ottelia alismoides. Next base: position 740,858 of record JAZKJV010003206.1, read on the forward strand.
AATATAAAAAATTGAAAATAAGATAATATAAAAAAATTAGAAATAAAAAAATTTAAAAAATTAATTAAAAAGATTAAAAAAATTCACAAAAACCAAGGATAGTTGTCCTTTGAGATTCCTGTTTTCTCTTAATCGATTTCTGATTAATTAAATCACCCTCAGGATTTATAGCCTCCCAGAGTTCGACCTTGTCCGCTATACAGGTTAATAAGTAGCAAATTAAAAAAAAATTGTTTGTCACGGGTTTTGGGGGATAATTATGACGACAATATTTTCCATCAATTTCCCGATCCTTCAAAACTCACGCACAACACTCCTAATGACCAAGATAAGACCATGTTCATATGTCCATTTGGGACGTATGCTTTCTGACGGATGACATTCGGGTTATGCAACACCCTATCTGCATTCGAACGATGTATGCTTGAAGTTTTCACGACATGGTAGGCATTTTTCTGGAGGTTTTCATGGATGACTTCTTAGTCTATGGAGATTCATTCGATCAATGTATTTATTACTTGGATCGAGTTCTGCGGAGGTGTTGCAAAGTTAATCTTGTGCTCTCGTGGGAGAAGAGCAATTTCATTGTGGCCGAAGAAATCATGCTAGGTCACATTATATCAAAATGTGGCATGAAAGTTGATGCAGTCAAGGTGGAGGTGATTTCTGAACTTGAGCCACTAACAACCATCAAGCAAGTCAGATCATTCCTAGGGAACGTCGATTTCTACCGATGATTTATCAAATATTTCAGCAAATTGGCCCGACCGTTGATTGAATAGTTAGGTAAGGAGACAGACTTCATTATTGACGACCTTGTACTCCAAGCCTTTAATCAACTAAAGAATTTTATCAGTCAGACCCCTGTCTTGCAACCACGGAATTAAACACTTCCATTCGAGATATTGACATATGTGTCATATTATGCCGTCAATGAAGTATTGGGACAAAGAAAGGATAATGTGCCATTTGCAATTCATATGCTAGCAAACCCTAGATGAAGCTCAAAAGAATTACGCAGTTACAGAGAAAGAGCTACCAATGGTAGTTTTTACCTTGGAAAAGTTCAGATCCCATCGCCTTAGGTCCATGGTGATTATCTATACGGACCACTCGGTCATCTGTTACTTACATAAAAAGAAGTATGCCAAGCCATGTCTCATCAGGTGGATCATTCTGCTCCAGGAGTTTGACCTCGAAATATGAGACAAGCCTGAAGTCAAGAATGTGGTGGCCGATCAATTGTGTAGACTTCCCGAGCTTGAAGCTCTTGAGCCAAACCTACAACCTATAACTAAGATCTTTCCAGACGAGGCAATTCTGTCAGTCACCTCACTTCCCTAGTATGTCGATATTGTGAATTATCTTGCGTCCAAGAGAACTCTACAAGATTGGCCCAAGCTGAAAGCAGACAAGTTCTTGTCTAATATTTATTTTTACTAGTGGGAGGATCCATATCCCTTTCGTGAGGGAGAAGATTGTATATGTAGAAGGTGTATCCCTCAGGAGGAAGTTCCTAGTGTCCTCGTGCATTTTCACTATCGAGAATCTGGAGGACATCACTCAGGTAGAAGAACGGTAGTAAAAATACTTCAAAGCGACCTTTAGTTACCAACCTTGTTCAAAGATGTAGAAGACTATGTAAAGCATTGTACTAACATCCATATGATGGGTGGAACCATTGGAATGAGAGACACAATGCTCTTGAAATTTATATTAATTTCATATGTATTCTATGCTTGGGGCATTGATTTTATGGACATATTTTCAAAAAGTTAGGGATATGAATCCATTCTGCTTGTTGTCGATTACATTAGTCATTGGGTAGAGGCTATACCAACCCGAGCCACCAATAGTCATACTGTCTGTCATTTCTTGAAAGATCACATCATTTAAAGGTTCAGAATGAAGATTCTCATATCAGATGGGGGTAGCCACTTTATCAACAGAGAGGTGAAGAAGCCGACTCAAGAATTATGCATTGAACATCGTGTCTCTTCTCCCTACCATCCACAATCCAATGGCTTAGCTGAATGCTCGAATGGGAAGATAAAAACAATTCTTCAGAAGCTTGTGTGTTTGGATCGCAAGAACTAGTCTCAGCTACTTGCCTCAGTTCTTTGGGCTTACAGAACCACATACAAGTCAACTTTGGAATGTCTCTCTACCGCCTGGTCTATGAAAAGCCATGCCATCTAGTCATGGAACTAACTCATAAATCCTTGTGGGTAATCAATGCTTGTAATTTAGACTCCAAGAACGTCGGGAAGAATCGACAAGTGGATCTAAATAGACTGCTCAAAATTACAGATTATGCATATGACTAAAGCCTGATGTATAAGGACAAGGTCAAGAAGTGGCATGACAAGCACATCCACAGCAATACTTTTGAGCCGGGTTAGAGTGTTTGGTTGTTTGATGTGAAATTAGAAATCTTTTCAGGAAAATTGAAGAGCAAATGGACTGAGTCGTTTACAGTGAAACATGTGTGTGACAATGGTAGCGTGATGATATCTGAACTATCAGCTGATGCATAGTCTTTTGTAGTCAATGGACAGTTACTGAAGCCTTACTTAGAGCATGATACATTTCTGTCTATCGTTTACTCAATTCAAGTTGTATATGAAGATGAGCTGAAAGCAACCACTTCTTCAATTTCAGACGAGTCGACAGAAGAGCACAGTGAAGAAGAATCAAGAGTTGAGAAGAATAACTCAAGTGTATATTAGCTTAGATTTATATTTTCTTTGGTGAGAGAGTGATTAATAAATAATGTATAATAATTAGATACTCTCTTTAACACTTAAACTTTATGGGTCTATTTTACTAAGGGGATCCGATCAGATATTTCATGGTCTTCTTCGCTTCTATATTTTACTCTTGGTATTTTACCCTTTGTTTTATTTTTTTCCTGTGTTTTGAGTTTTCTGCCTTTATTTTCTATTTATGTCTTAATTGATTGAGCCCATAGTTTTAGGATTGCTTGACTCGATACGTAGTTCCACATCATAAGAATTTCTTTGTACATATAGTTTTCTTATGCTCGGACTTGGGTCAAAATTAAAATGCGCTTCACGATAATAACAACTTCTGTTCTAAGACGATTGAAGGGCATTGTTTTCGTAACCATTCATTGAGTGTTGTACTTTCATATATGCCTTTAAAAATACCATATCTATGCATAAACCTTACAATTGTCATATTTTCTCATATTCCTTTAACATTGTCATAGTTGCACATATACCCTCACTACAACAAAAACAACATAGGTTGGCATTCTAGCGCTAAGAATGTCAGCCTAGGTTCTTTCTTTAGTGGACATTTTTCATTAACATCTACCAAATCTAATTTTTTTTCTGACATGATTTACTAAAAATCGAATTGTCATTCCAGCTCTAAATCCATGTCGATATTCTAATATCAATGACGTTGAACTAGAGTTTATTATAAATTGCATTATAATAAATTGCACATTTGCTCTTAACATTATCATAAATTGCACATATGCTCCTAACATTATCGTAAATTGCACATATGCTTCTGACATTATTATAATTGCACATATGTATATATCATTAATATAACTACACTTATGTCCATAACATTAACATAATTGCAAATATGCCCATAACATTTTTAGTGTTAAGGGTTGTCTTGATTGTTAGGTTCTTTGACGGCTTTGAAAGCTTTACTGTTGGCACATGCGGTTCATAAAAATAACATAATATTACAATGTAGCTACAACCGTAGAGGACTTATCTTTTGTCTCACGTCCCCGCAAGGCGCTGGCCCTTTAGGCCCTTACAATCCCTTAGTTCAAGTCGGTGTCGAAAACTTATTATCCATTCAAATATCCATAAAAATTGTAAGCCGTCAATTTTATTGATGTTACTAGTCGCTAAAAATCGATCAGACTTGTTCCCCAAGAAAATCATCTGCGAATCCCGTCAAAATTCATGATTTTATGTAACTAAAATATTACAATAATCTCCACCAAATTTAAAAGTTAAAAATCATTTATTTGACATCTATTACTTGACATAATAGATTTTGATATAAAATAAAAATAACTTGTATGAGAGGGCATAAGATTAATGCATGCATATTATTAATAATTCATCAGTGTGAATACAAATATGTAATAGATCCACGAGAACCTCTACAACTAAATGAATCCCAAAGATTTGAAGTAAAAAGAATCACCTTTGACAATCTTTTTTTATAAGATAGTATAGTTATTTTAATCAAGTAACATATTCCATATAATTGGTATCGATTAACAAAAATGACGAATCACTGACTTTATACTGTAAAATTTGCTTCCTTAAAATGCTACTGTAGTAAATTTCAGTGGATGCAATACGAAATAACCATAAATTTAATGCATGTGTTTATTAATATCTACGAATTTCATCTTATCCAAATATTTGCATGTACAATATAATTATAATTGTCTAATAGTGTGATTATTTGGACTAGATATAATACCTTGTGACTACGTAATCAACTAATATCCCCTCTCGTGATTCCCTAGATCAAGAACAATTGATTCCGACATTAAAAATAAACATAGATTTCTTGAACAAAACATAGGGATAATAGTTCCGAATTGCCCGAAATCATGGCCACACGAAGAGTTGTGTATTCTAGTTATATACGAAAAATAAATATACAACTATTCTCAGATTCACCCTGGCCGTACATTGATAGCGATGAAGCAAGAAGGAGGTCTATGTATGAGTTACTTGAATTTGAAGGCAATCACAACAAAAAACTTGTGTCTGGTTTCTATAGGGTTCGATACATACCTCGACAGTGCAAGAAATCTATTCACGAAGATACCTCGATTCAATCTATCCAAATTGTAGTCGACCATGTCGTTGCTCCTCTGCTTTCGACAATAAAAACTTCGATGGCGACGAAAAGCGCTGTCGTTGGGGATTCGAAAACTGCACCGATGAAGGAATGACGTCACGAACGATCTCTCTGTCTCTTGTAAGGCAAGTGACGAAATTCTTGGAGCCTTGTAGGGTTTTAAAGGCATAACCAATTGAAATTTTTCACAACAATAATTAGAATTTAACAAGGGATAATATGAATAACGAATTCAGATTGTTGGGTAATTTATTTTCTTTTCTTATTATTTTTTTTGCGTTATCTTAGCAAAAGGTGATGTGAGGAGTTGGTTATGATATTTGATTTTATTTTATTTTATTATGATTTTATATGTAATCAATCTATTACACGTCCATTGTTAATTGCGTTAATACTAAATAATACTAAATAATACTAAATAGGAAATTTTACCCTACGAATCCTATGAACTTTGTAAATTACCTTCTCAACCTTTGAAACAACATAATTCCCCCCTCAACCATGTAAACTTGCTAATTTAACCTATGAACCCTGCGGTTAATCTTTTTGAAGCTTGTAGGGGTTTTGGGGTAATTTACGATGTCGATTTGGTAATTATATTGTGCAAATGTCGTAGAGGAAATAAAACAAAATTATAAGATTCGCTGAATAAAAATCCCTACTAAATATTATTTTTTTATGAAAATGTAGCTTTCAGTTTTGTTTCCTGACGTACTTACGTGCATCGTATGGGGCAACCTACTACATATAAAACCTTTGTTAAATATCGGATCTTTCATTTGACATAAAGGATCCGAATGGACAGTCTATTTTCGACTACTGTTGGGGAAAGAAATCTAAGATCTTGCTGAAATAGGACTCCACAATTTGGAATAACCGTGTAAAAGAAGTTGCACTGCGAATCCTTAACTACGCGGCCGTCATCAGTACATGTAATGTACGCGACAACACTCCTATTCCTATTCCTATCCCTACCTCGATTCGTTCCACCGCCTATAAATTACAACATCCAGAGAGAGATCACGATAACCCACCCTTCTTCAATGGCTTCGATCTTCTTCTCTATTTCCATCCCTACGACTCTCCGCATCCCCCACCACCGCAACGTCCCAACTGCAGCCCTCACCACTGCATCCCCATCCTCTTCACTTTGCGTATTCAAGAGCGTCTCGCCGCAGCGCCAGTAACAGTCGCAGCCGCCATTTATGATGGTCTTGTTCCTGAGCGACCTCTTGTAGCCCGACGCCGTCACCGCTACCCCTGCTGACCGTCGGAACATGCCGGCCCTCGCTGCCGCCGTCTTCCCGGGATTGAAGGAGGAGACATAAAGATGATGGCGATTTGTTCATCAATTTTGACTAGGGCACAGAATATATTTCTTTAATTTTAGCTACTTATGTAATTCTTGTGGGCCCGGTATTATAGGCAAATTTATGCTACATTTCTTTTGAGGATCATATTCAAGATCACGGGATGTTTGCCTATCCTGTTGGTTAGTGAAACAAAGTTAACTTCTTTCTTGACATATATGTGCGATCACTGTTGTCTTGATTTGTTCGTTATCTTAAATCACGCAAGAAGCTAGAGTTTTCTATTTTTCTAGAAATTTATTGCTATTGTTCTCGAGTTCGGCAATGGTTTTGCCTGCATTTAGTGAAGGGAATCGGTCCCTCCTCAAAGAATTTCGTTCCTTCTTCCCAAGACATCATTTTGCTGTTGCTGTTGGATTGGCTGCAATGGAAGAAACAGGTTCTCTTCGTCAACATTCTTCACAAAGCCACTACCATCAGCTCTTAGCTTGATCATACTTCTTCTACTCTTCGTTGCTGCTAAAAACAGGCTTCCGAAGCGGCTGTAAAATACTCCCAGAAGCAGCAAAAGAGACCTGATGATGAAGCATTCGAAGGATGTTACCCTCGGCAGAAACAGAGTTGATTTGTATCTAGTGTTTCCCGCATTTCTTATGCAAAAAAATGTTTATCGTGTGTACATATTAGAGTCCTTATTTTAAATTATTTACTTAAGCAAAACAAAATCATTTCGACATTCTCTGAAACTTGGAGCAAAAGTAACAACTTATCTGCTTCGTCCAAAACAGACTTGTCCATGTTGAATTTCTAGAACTTTTCAATAATTAAGTTCCTTCTAGAAACACCTTCCGAAGTGGATGTAGAGAAGCTCCCCACGTTAAAAAAATGCAACCATGACATACATATATATATATATATATATATATATATATATATTGTTAAATAGGACTGCCCTCTGGGGGAGAGCTAACTTGCCTCCCCTACCCCATTTCGCCCGATTTTTTTATTTTTCTTTGAAAATTTCTTCTGTGGAATTTCATCATTGTATCCCTTGTCCAGTGCCGTCCCTGACATTTCATGGGCCCTAGGCAAAAGAGAAGAAAAGGGCCCCTATAAAATAATTTATTTTTTAATTTGTAAATTTCTTATAAATAAAGTTCTTTAAATTTTAAAAAGAACTATATATGTTTATGATCAACGAGCATCAAACAATAAGTAATGAATTAAAATTATAAAAAAATAATTTCTACAATCGAAATAGATATCTATGGATATAATGCAACTCAAGGAACGTAAGTACAAACACAAGCTAATGGGAAATAGCTAGCAAAAAAATGTACGGCATTGTTTTTTTAAGTTAGGATTTTTGAGAATGTTCAAGCATAGAAGCACATATATCTATTGACTAGAATAACAAAAATATTTAAAAATTAAGAGTTTCATCTCTTAATGTTTATTTTCCATATCATATGAGCTGAAAAAAATATGATTAGAGAATAATAATATTCAAGCAAGAAGCACTAAACAATAAATAAAATATAAAATAAACATGATTTAAACAGACAATAAAATAATAGTTATGGAAAAATAATCAAGTCATCAGTTTTTTATTTGACAGTGCGAATCCAAAAAATAATCGTGATTTGTGGATCTAAGGAAAAAATTACAATGCATAAATATAAAAAAATATCATTAACAGAGACTGTGATTTGCGGGTGCTCAACAACAATAAGTCATAAATTGAAAACAAGATAAATTGCAGCAGTGGCAGAAATCACAAATCACAAGATGAGGAGGTCATATTTGTCTCCAAAGGACACATTTAAGTTCAATATGGGGTCTTAACTTTTAAGGTATTAATGTGGCATTGGGGAACCCAAAGGATTTTTTGACATTTAGGAATATGAAGAGTCAAATGACACATGCAAATGCAAATAATTAATGGACCTGTGCAGTCATTTAGACATTGGATTGGTATTTGATAGGGATGAAAATGGATACAGATATATCCTAATATCTACGTACAGTATTCGAAAAAATATCGGACACAGATATCCATATCCAAATATTGATCAAATACGAATCGGATATGGATTGCAAAATTTTTGATATGGATGCAGATAATGGCTTGAATATCCGGATCCGGATATCATAATAAAACAGTTCATATATTAGTTAATATATTACAAGACACAACCCCATGTTATTATATTAGTAGTAAATATTATACAATACAATATATTAATGATATTAATAAACTTCCATTTGTTTGAAGATGGGCACACACAAAGTTACAAAATCATATCCTCCTTTAGCTTCTGGTGAGAACTCATGTCACTTCGACGATCCCTTTTGTTAGGATGAAACTTATTTATATTTCATTATAAATTTTTAAAATCATTGTAAACTTTGATTATATATCAATTCGTATTCGTATGTGATCATTAATAGACTCGTATTTGGATTCCATATTTATTGGATCCATATTTGGATTCACTCTTTCACCGGATCATATTTGGATTAGTTCTTTATTTAATATGTATTCAGGTTCGCTCTTATTCGATCCATATTCGTATTCGATAAATATCTGATTCATGTCCGTATTTTTAAGGATATGATTTCCTTAATGCATATCCGAATCATATCTGTATCCGTATTCGTATTCGATAACGATAGAGCGAATAGGGATATAGAAATAGGCATATCTTATCAATATCCGATCGTTTTCATCCCTGGTATTTGAAATAAAAATAACAAAAACTAACTATACGTAGACGATTTAAAAATGGGCCCCCAAAATTGCGGGGGCCCTGGGCCATTGCACCCCGAGACGAGGCTCAGGGACGGCCCTGCCCTTGTCTTTAAAATTTCGTGCGAAACAGAGACTCTTACGGCCTCCATACAGACAGTCGTTTTGTAACGGTAACAGAATTGCCAAAAACGACCCCGCCAGGATGAAGGTCATAGGAGTCTTTGTTTCGCGTGAAATTTTAGTGACATAATATAGGGATATATTGATGAAAATCCATTTGTTAACGGTAACAGAATTGCAAAAAACGACCGCGCCTGGATGGAGGTCATATGAGTCCTTTTTTCATGCGAAATTTTAGTAACATAATATAGGGATAATTTGATGAAAATCCACGAAAGAAATTTTCAAAAAAAAATAAAAAAACCGGACGAAACGGACGGGGGGAGCCAAGTTAGCTCCCCCACGGGGGCAGCCCCTTTCTACCCTCTCTCTCTCTATATATATATATAGAGAGAGAGAGAGGGTAGAAAGGGAAGCTACACCAGGGGGTGCAGCCATCTAGCTACACCCGGTTATTTTTCTCATTGATTTTTGTTTTTTTGAAGGAAACTTATGGGGGGTTTACTTATTTTATTGTGTGGAATATGTGTTTCAAATATCATGAAAAACAAACACTCCAAACATGCCCATCTAGATATGGTCAATTTCAATAATTATGAGACTGTTAAAATGTGATAGCCTTGATGGAGATGATAGAAATGTCGAATTTAGTTGAAATTGGTATGATATCATGGTGATATATAGTGATTTAAATCCCCCTAGGTTTCATTTCAAAAACACAAAAAATCAATAGAAAAAATGGTCGGGTGCAGCTAGTTAGCTACATTCCCGGGTGCAGCTTCCCCAACCCCATATATATATATATATATATATATATATATATATATATATAGGTAAAATGGGGCTGCCCCCGTGGGGGGAGCTAACTTGGCTCCCCCCGCGCCATTCCGCCCGCTTTTTTTTTGAAAATTTCTTCCATGGATTTCTATCAATATATACCTATATTATGTCATTCAAATTTCACGTGAAACAGAGACTACTACGACCTCCATCCGGAAGGGTCGTTTTTAGCAATTATGTTACCGTTAAAAAATGTTTGTCTGGATGGAGGCCATAGGAGTCTCTGTTTCGCATGAAGTTTGAATGATACAATATAGGGATATAGTGATGAATATTCACGGAAGAAATTTTCAAAAAATAAAATAAAATAAGCGAGCGAAATGTCGCGGGGTGAGCCAAGTTAGCTCCCCCAAGGGGGCAACCCCATTTAACCCTATATATATAGGATTTTTATCCAATGCGCACAAGGCTCATTAGCGTTTCGGTGCACACCATTTATTGGCCATATACGTGTATTACCAATTGAGTGGTTACCTATTTCGAAAGATGTTGTTTTTGGAAGGAGATTAATATGCAAAGCGATTTAACAATAAGTGTTATTCCAATTATATCTCGTCCTAAAAAATAGGAAGATCGTTTTGGAAAGAAAACAATCGAATCGATGATTTCTTACATAAAATCGAGATCAAAATGCTCATGTCAGTAATATATATATAATAGTCAAGTAAATGGTTGTTGCGAGATCAGTAATATCCAAAACAACGGTCAGTGATGAATACCCATTCATCACTCTTTATTCTTATATTTTAGCTACAAAAACCTATGCAAATGCATGTAGATATGTGTAAATAGGAAAAGTTAGCAAAAGCATGCATGTTTGTAAATATAGATAATTAGCATGTTTTTGTGCAAAAATAAAAGAATAAAGATGAAAAAGAAAAAGAGGGAAATATTTAGAATAAATATTGAGCAACCTAACCCAAGGGAGGGCTCAGCATGGGCCTGACCGCATAAAAGCCAAGTAGAGGGAGATAGGGGCTCACACCTGTATATATTTGTAAATAAATAAATTATATATTTTCCTCACCCAAAAATATGTTGTAAATATTTGTAAATATTTATGAAGTATAAAAACAAAACAAAAAGATAAAAATCAAAAATTCAAAAAGAACCCTACACCTTGTACATAGATCACCTTCTTTATTTATTTCACCTTGTAAATAGAGTTATTTATTTTCAAAACTTTTTGTAAATATTCTATGTATATATTGTACATAAAATAAATAAAAAGAAACAAAACAAAAATCAAATAAAAATTACAAAATTAAAAAAACACAAAAACATATTGTATATATACCATGTATATAGTTGCACATAAATAATTATTTAACCTATGTATATAAATAATAAAAATAAAATAAAAATAGCCTTTTATTCCTCATTTTATGCTATAAATAAATAAAATATAAAATAGGAATAAAAATGTATAAAAATAACTAATTAAAAATCAAAAATTAAAAATCAATATAGTGTATATATACCTATGTATAGCTATAGTGTAAATACCTTATTTTTATTTCCAAAAATTAATTAAAAATCACAAAAAAATAGAAAAAAATAAAATAAAAATATTTCATGTTTTAAGTTTTTGAAAATTCGGCCATTTAATGGCCCAAAAAAATCAAATAAAAACCTAAACCTTGGCGGGCTCTGATTGGTCCACGGGGGATTGTTGACCCCCGGTCAACTCTCCCCCCAGGACCACCAGAGCCGGGTCCCCTTCGCCCGACCCGTTTTCTCCACTTTCTTCACGGATGACCCGACCGCCTTCTTCCTTAACCCCGGGCCCCGATTGATACCCGATCATCCAGGACCCTCGCCCGGGGTGGGTTTGCCAGATCCGAAGCCCGAGCACCTCGCCCGATCATCATCTTCTCGGATCGTCCACACTATTTAGTGTCGTCACCGGCGACCTATTCACGCCATCTTTGATCTTCCCCTCGGCGCCTGTGAGCTCCTCCAGACCACCCGAGTGACAGGCGAGTGATTTGGAGTGGAAGCGAGGCCTGGGCAGCCGGAAATCACTGATCCGGTGGTTGACTCCGCCGTGCGCCGCCGCATGCGCGCCTGAGCCTCGGGGAGCTCGACGACCCCTTGAGGCAACGACCGGGAGCCTCCTTGGCTCCAGCCCAGTCGAATGCGCCCATCAGGTACCTTCCTTAGCCATTAGAGTAGCGTAGCTTTAGGTTTTTAGATTCGCAGTAGCGTAGCTCCGCCACCTCCACCAGCCGTCTCCGTCTACCCATCCGATCATCCGACACCGCCATCACCTCCGCCAGCCTTCTCTCCACCTGCTCCGCCCCTCCATTCCCCATGGCTCGTCCCGGAGCAGGGTTACGGGTCTCACCCCTCCGCCGCTCGCCGGAGACCCTCCACTCCGCCTCACCGTTCACTTTCCGCCCGCTCTGACGGGTCGAGGCACTTTGCCCTCGACCCAGCTTTATTACTGTGCAGGTTTCAGGGCCAATCGACCTCATCTGGAGGTCGGAACTTCTGGGCGCAGCAGCTCCAGCTCTTGGACGTCGCCGGAGCTCTCCGGAGCTCCTCGCCTCCATCGGAGCAGAGCAGCGGGTGCGGGGCTTCACGGAGAAGCTCCCCAGCACCTCAGAGGCAGTAGGCGAGGACCATCGCGCACACGGAGGGCCGGCGAAAGTCGCCGGCGACCAGTTCTTCCAGCGTCCTCGCCGACCGTCGGATCGCCCTCATCGCCCCAGTTATCATCTGAGCCATCCATCCTAGGCGAGGCGTGACCGTCCGATCATCTCGAGGGTCGATCTTGACCGTCCGCGTGGAGAGAGAGAAGCGCCAGCTACTCGCGTCCGTCAGATTCGCCACGTGCCTTCCTCTCGTCCGTCGGATACACGAGGGTTTCATCTCCAGCCACCCTTAGCCGTCAGATCTGCCACGTGGAGCGCCCTCAGACGTCGATCAGCCCAACGTTCGCAAGTTCAAAGGCGCCGTTGATCTCCATCGTCAGATCTGCCACGCGTCATTCATCCAGGCGTCGACATTAATAAAAGGGGTAATTTGTCTTAGGCCCCTTTACTTTCCGCATTTAGTTTTTAATCCTGTAAATATTTAGTGTAGTTCTTTTATTTTTGTAAAAATTGCACTTAGGACCTTAACTTTTATGAGATTTGCATTGATGCCCCTGCCTGTTGTGGACACGTGCATCGACACGTGATTATTTGGTGTTTTTGCATATCTGGCCCTGCATTTTTGCCCTGTTACGTTTTCTATTTTTAAAAAATAGGATTTGCAATCAGGTCCCTCCAGGCCTGAGTCACGCGCATCGTGCGTGGCCTGGAGGGTAATTTGCACTCTGAGTCCTATACTTTCCAGGGTTGTTGTCCCAGGGGTCCAGAACTTTGCTTTAATTGCAGAAAGGTCCCTGTGCACTGTTGGTTTTCTTTATTTTTGAATAAATATCAAATCACCTCCAAATCCAATGAGATTTTGACACATGGCTCCTGCCATGGTGTAGGAATTTCAGTGATTTTTGAGGACATTTCTGATTTCGTTTAGTATTTTTAAAAATTCAAAAACAGCCTTTTTAGCTACTGTCTAGGTTTAAAAATACCAAAAAAATATAAAATCACCTCCAAAAATTCTAAAAAAATTAGATACTGTTGTTTGCTTTGTTTTGATTTTCTAGCCAATTTTGGCTATTTTTCATTGCTTAAAAACCAAAAAATTGAAAAATCCCTAAAAACCCATAAAAATTATAATAATTAATTTAAAAATCCAAAAACAATAATTAGGGTGCCTAAATTTTCCTTATTCTCTCTAGATTATAGGAAAATTACCTCCAGGGCTTTTTGAGATCCTTAAATATTTTATTTTTGGGTCTTAAGCCTTGCTGGACAGTACCTTTCAATTTTCGCACTGTTTGATTTTTAGAAAATAATTTACCCGTCAGAAAAATATCAAAAATTAACCAAAAACACTGAAAAACATAAAAAACATAAAAACAATTTTTCTTGAATTTTTGCTTGCTTTTTGGTGTGTTTAATAAATTGCCTAAGTGTGTTTTTATTTCTTTCCTTTTATTTTCTTAATCTTTTAAAAATCCCAAAAAATTATAAAAAGTATTAAAAACCCCTAAAAACCATTTTCCTTTTATTTTAGTTTCTTTTCACTACTTCGTAGGCCTACGGCCAATCCGTGCTCCTTGTGTTCGACCCTGGGAGCTATACCAGGTTAATCCCATAGCTAGGACCGCTTGATTTGCTTTGTTTGATTTTCGATTCGTTTCGCGGTTCGATTCTTTTTCTTGATTGACACATCTTCTGAGATCCGGGTCGCAACGACCCTTGTTTCATTACCTTCACCCGGGTCTTAGGGAATTTCGTGTCATCAGTCAGTAATTTACATTCATTGTATTACATGGTGCAGAATTCAGTAATATATACACAATGGACAAGTAAGTGATTGTTGTGATGTCAGTAAAACCATAACAAATGGTCAGTAATTTCTATATGTATTACTACTTTGAATAGAATTCAGTAATTTTGACACAATACTCACGTAAATGGTTGTTGTGAGATCAGTAATATCCAAACAACGGTCAGTAATTTACATTCATTTTATTACATGGTGCATAATTTAGTAATATATACACAATGGACAAGTAAGTGCTTGTTGTGAAGTCAGTAATATCCAAACAATGGTCAGTAAGTGCTTGTCTTATATCACATGTTCAGTAATATGTGTACGATTCTCAAGTAATAGCTACTATGAGATCAGTAATAACAAAGTAATGGTCAGTAAGTCATGGGCATTGTAATGACCGGCCTGAGCACTCGGGTATAAGGTACTAAATAGGTCGTTGTGACCCAAGCGATCAAGCGCGGACAATCAAGAAAAATGAACCACTAATAAAGATAAAATCAGTCGAAAATGCGAAAGCGGTCCTGCTATTGGATTAACCTGGTATAGCGACCAGGGTCGAACTCAAGGAGCACGGATTGGCCTCTCGGCCTACGAAGTAGTAAAAAGGAATAAAATAAAAGAACAAAATATTTTTAGTGGTTTTTAATTTATTTTATATTTTTTTGGATTTTTTAATGTATTAAGAAAATAAGAAAAGTAATCAAACATACACTTCAACAAATTATTACAAGCACTAAAAATCAACCAAAAATTCAAACAAAAATATTTTTATGTGTTTTGTATTTTTTAGTGTTTTTGGTGAATTTTTGAGGATTTTCTGATATTTATTGAATTTTCTAAAAATCAAAAAGTGGCTGAAATCAAAGGTCCTGTCCAGCCGAGCCAAAAAGGCCTAGATAAAATATCTAAGGGCCCCAAAATGGCTGGGAGGTAATTTTCCTGTAAAGAAAACAAAATAAGGAAAAACTAAGCACCAATTTTATTGTTTTTGGGTTTTTGGTTTAATTACTAGAATTTTTATAAGTTTTTAAGTGTTTTTTAATTTTTAATGGTTTTCAGTAATGAAAAATAGCCAAAATTGGCTAGAAAATTAAACACGACAAGACAAATAGTAGATAATTTTTGTCGAAATTTTTAGTGAATTTTAATATTTTTTTGTGATTTTTAAAGTTAGACAGTGGCGAAATTAAAGGTTTTTGATTTTTTAAAAATAACAAATGAAAACAAAAATGTCCTAAAAAATCCTCGAAAATTTTACACCATGGCAGGAGCCATGTTCCAATTTTCGTTGGATTTGGAGGTAATTTGCTATTTTATTCAAAAAGAAAGAGAGGGCACAGTGCACAGGGACCAAAGTGCAAATACCCGCGAGCCTGGGGGGTCTGGTGCAATTTACCCAGCAAAACACGCGCCACGCACGTGCCTGGGGCACTTAGGGACCCAAATGCAATAAAAATAAGTCCCGAGGACTTATTGGTAACAGGTACCAAAAGCCCAAGGGCTTGTCTGCAAAATACCCACGAATATCACGCACATGCTCAAATAAACCACGCACAGGGGTATAAGTGCAAATAAGTAAAAACTTTCATTCAACTGTTAACATCTAGAACAACAGGGCATAAGATGCAAATATCCCAACAAACCACGTGACGAAGCACGTGTCAGACCACACACAAGGGCATAAGTGCAAAATCAATAGAGTACGAGGTCCTCTATGCAAATAACCCTAAAACTAAACAACTAAACTCGATATTTACAAGACTAAACACTAAATGAAAGAAAAGACAGGGCCTAAGGGTAAATTACCCTTTATTATGCGGAGCAGCTGGATGGACGCCACGTGTCTGATCAAGCGGTTGAGGGCGACTGGGGGTCCAACGCTGCTCTCCTCGGATCGATCCAATGGAGGGGGGCTGGCCACGTGTGAGATCAAGCGGTCGAGAACGTCTGGGGGCCACACCCTTCTCTGGTCCAACGGCTGAGATCGCCTCTCCAAAGATCTGGCGGTGCAGGAGCCTCCTGAGATGGACGGTCTGGATCAACACTAGAGGGCTGAGGCGATCAGACGGCGACGGAGGGTGCTGGAAGAACAGGTCACTGGCGAGACTCTCCGGCCTCTGGCGTGCGCTAGACTCCTCCTGGAAGCACTCTGAAGGTCGGAGAAGAAATGTGGTGTGCTCCCGCGTTTGCCGGTAGGCTCCGATGATCGAGCCGAGCTCCGAGGAGCTCGGGCGAGGTCGGCGGAGCTGAGCCTCCTGGCCTGAATGACCAAAGCCCTCAGATGGGCTTGGTAGCACCTGCAAAGACCACCAAGAGACTCGCGGGTCGAGGGCAAATTGCCTCGACCCTGTTAGGAGGAGCGAGGGTGAACTGGGGGTCGAAATGGCGAGCTCCGGCGAAGAGGGTAGACGGAGGAGCTCGGCTCCCAGCTCCTGTGCGAGCTGGGTTGGATGGAGGGGTGAAGAAGGTGCGTCGCAGGGAGGCGGATGCGATGGTCGTTTCCTATGATCGAACGGAGTGATGGAATGGTCGGAATCAGCTAGAGACGGCGGCGGTACGAATTGGGCATAAATGGAAATCAGGGAAAAATAAAGACCTACAAGGTTACCTGGGTGGACGAAGAGACTGGGGAGGAGCTGGGGAAGCTTCTGGTCGTTGCCTCGAGGAGCGTCTCCCTCCGAGGCTCGGTGCTCACGCTGGTGGCGGAGCAGCGGCGGCGTAGCTCGCCGGATCGATGGATTCTCTTCCTCTTCTCGCTTCGACAGGCTCGGACGCGAGCTGTCACTCTCGCGCACTCTCTGGAGCTCACAGGTGAAGGATTCGAATGGCCAAAGATGGGGAAATGAGGTGTCGGAGCAATGGCTATATATGGCTAGGGGTCCGGCTAAGAGAGGTCCGGGCAAGCTTGGAAGCGCGCGGATCCCGAGGATGCGGCTCTGGCGAGGATGTCGGATGTGTCATTAAGGATTCGGACCCGGGATTTAGGTAGTAGGCACTCGGGTTTAGCGGGGAAAAATCCGAGAAGTTGTGGACCCGCTAAGGACCCAAGTGGAGTGGTCGTGGGGGGGGGGGGTAGTTGACCGGGTGGTCAACAACCCCAGGACCCAATAGAAACAGGCCACGTGGCTGGATTTTGAAGTTAAAATTAAGGGTAGTTATGGGCTGATTTAGCAAAAACTCAAAACATGAAATATTTTTATTTTATTTTTTTCTATTTTTTGTGATTTTTAATTAATTTTTAGAAATAACAATAAGGTACTTACATTATATGTACTATAAAGGTATATGTACACTATTAGGGTTTTTAATTTTTGATTTTTAATTATTATTTTTATGCAATTTTATTCCTATTTCATATTTTATTTATTTTCATTATAAAATAAGGAATAAAAAGATAATCTTATTTTATTTTAATTATTTATTTACATAGGTAAAATAAATACATATATACATTTATATACATGGTATATTTACAATATATTTTTGTATTTTTAATTTTGTTATTTTTATTTGATTTTTTGTTTTGATTGTTTTTGTTTTATTTATTTACACTATATAATATAGAATATTTACAAAAGTTATAAAGATTAATTTTATTTATTTATAAGGCTTAAATAAATATGTAGGTGAGTCTATGTACAAGATGAAAGTGATATTTTTGGTCTTTTTTATTTTTACCCTTTTTCTTTTGTTTTTATACTTATAAATATGTACAAGTATTTACAAGCATATTTTTGGTGAGGAAAATATTTTCATTTTATTTACATAAATATTTACACACATGAGCCCCTATCTCCCTCTACTTTGGCTTTTATGCGGTCAGGCCCATGCTGAGCCCTCCCTTGGGTTAGGTAGCTCAATATTTATTCTAAATATTTCCCTCTTTTTCTTTTTAATCTTTATTCTTTTATTTTTGCACAAAAACATGCTAATTATAGGTTTTTACACAATGCATGCTTTTGGTAATTATTCCTATTTACACATATCTACATGTATTTGCAAAGGTTTTTGTAGCTAAAATATAAGAATAAAGAGTGATGAATGAGTATTCATCACCCCCCTGTACTTAACTTTGCTAGTCCCTTAGCAAACACTTATTTGAAAAAGAAGTGAAAAAGAAAGAAAGAAAGAAAAAGAAAAAAGAGAATGTACATGGATCAAGGCTGATTATTAAACTTGCCTTCATTAAATTAAGGTATGGAGCTCGATCAGATCTTTGGATTATTAATGTGTCGGAACCTTATTTGGACTTAAGTCTAAAACTCAACAGACTCTAAGCTCCACTATTCTATAACCAAGACTCCTCAATGCTCCAGATCAGAACAAGTCATCAATCACAAACCCTGAAGACCATGAATCTTTTCTTGTCCTGTGAAAGTGAGGTCTAAGCTCTCCACCTCAGAAATGGCAACTTGACAACCCTCCCCAACAAGGTAACTCTATGACCTCAATCTGGCCACTCTTTCCTCGAGGAGCGGGGTATTCCCTTCTAAGTTCAAGTTCAACCGGCTCAAGAAGAGGAGGAAGAAGAGAATGGGTCAAGGCCAGTGTAGCCAAGTACCCTTGGGAGCTTGACCAGTGTAGCCAAGTCTCCCTGCTGCAAGCTACAACAGGTGGATCATGAACTCAAGCTTTGCTTATTGCACTCTATATACATACTCCGGTGGGATTATCATTTTCTATCAGACCCACCACTTTTTTGGAGTTATTTTCTTTTTGCACATTTGTTTTTCAAGTGCATCTGTACAACATATACATATGCAGCATATATACAAGGAGTTTTTCCTCTTGAGCCAGTAGACTATCCCTCTTTTGAAGCTTTATTGCAACCCACAACTCCCGTCTTTAGACTTCATGGCAACCAGACCAAGTTGAGACGCACTTCCTTCACTAAAAGAAGAAGAGAGGTTCCGCCTAGAAGTACTACCCTCATATGCTACCCCAAGTCAAGGAAGACTGCCTCCTCACCACCTCATCCGTGGAGAGCTCGGTGCATAGTGCTGGTGTCCAAGTAAAGCCATAATCTATATGAGTCATGTGTTGTTGTTAAGTGCTCTACTTAGGCTCATTGAGATGACATGTGATCATAGCCTAGTGGACTCAAAGAATTAAGTCACCATGGACCTGAAAAGCCTTAAACCTAAGCCCTATAAGGTTCCTCTTAGAAGTTAGGTGGATTAAGATCTTAATCAAGCTCCATTCCTCAATTTGATTCCAGGCTAGTTTAAATGTCAACTATCATCCAGAAAAGCTATATACATATGTACAAAAGATGCTTATTTACACAAATTTTACAATCATGCAAAATTTTTGAAAAATGTTTTGAAATCATGAATGGATGATGCATGAAGTGCAAGTTTTGCAAAAAGATATTTACACACATTTACACAAGATTTTTGCAAACTTTTGATTTTCAAAACATTTTGGAAAAATTTTGTACTATATACATAATTTTGATAAGAAAATATTTACACAAACTTTACATAAAAGATTTTTGAAATCATTTTTACAAAAATACTTTGTACACTAGCTATTTATGTGCAAATAAAAGAAGTTTATGTACACGAAAAATTTTTAATTTTTGTGATTTTTAGCCATTTTATTTATTAACACACTCACACAAAGTACGAGTTATGGCTAAAGTATATATGAAATATATACACACCCCCCTATACTTAGCTCGAACGATGTCCTCAGAGTCAAGAGCGATGAAGAAGACATAACTCGTGCTAGGTATAGGGAAGTGAAAAGAAAGGCTATATACAAAGACGAATAAATGAAATAGAAAAGTCAAGAGGGTCTCGGGTTTTCCCCCTATACTTAGGATCAAGTGGTCCTAAGTATAGCAGGCTTTGTACTAAGGGAAAAACCGAGTGGAGAATGTACAGGGTCTACCCCCCCTATACTTAGGGTGAAATATCCCTAAGTATAGGCAGCAAAAATAGGGGTAGACAGAAACAAAAGAAATACCCGAAAGGTCTCACATCCCCCCTATACTTAGGGTAAAGTGCACCCTAAGTATAGCATAATCACAAGATGAAGAAAGGGATGTGGGACTAAAGAATGTAGTGGTATGGACATCTGGATCTATACAAGGCGGAAGATCAGTGAAACTCAGGCGTGAGATGCATTAGGTGTGAGTCAAAGACCACATCTCACGCAAAATGAATAGGGGCAAGATCAACGACCCGCGGCTCATGATCTAGAAATGGCTTGAGCCGCTGGCCGTTTACTCGAAGGGTACTCTCAGAAGACAACTCGGATATATCAATGCTACCGTTGTCGTGTACCTTTCTGACCAAATAGGGTTCCTTCTATTTGCTCTATAGCTTCCCTGGAAATAAACGTAGCCTCGCATCAAACAACCATACTCTCTGTCCAACCTCAAAATGCTTGTGGCTGATATGAGAATCATACCACTCCTTTACTCTCCCCTTATACTGTACGCTGTTTGAGAAAGCTGTATCTCTAAGCTCCTCCAGGGCGGCTAACTCTGCCCTCCTCTGGTCTCCCATATCATCTGGATCCATAAGAATATCTGTAACTGCCCACAGTGACTTGTGCCTCAGCTCAATAGGTAAGCGGCACGGCTTGCCATATACGAGGCGAAAGGGAGATGTGCCCAATGGTGTCTTGAAAGACGTCCTATATGCCCACAAGACCGAGTCCAAAAGCTGTGACCAATCCTTTCGGTCAGGGCGGACGACTTTCTGCAATATAGTCTTGATCTCCCTGTTCGACACCTCGGCTAGACCATTTGTCTGTGGATGATAAGGTGTAGCAACACGATGGTGTATACCGAACTCGCTAGCAAGGGCCTTCACCTGGTCATTGATGAAGTGAGATCCCCCATCAGAAATCAGAACTCGTGGAACCCCGAACCGCGTGATGATGTGCTTCCTCAAAAATTTGCAAACTGTCCTCGCATCAGCGGCTCGGGCGGGGATAGCCTCAACCCAACGACTAACATAATCCACGGCCAACAGAATGTACTCAAATCCCTGACTCTTAGGGAATGGACCCATGAAATCGATGCCCCATGCGTCAAAAACCTCACAGAAGTCAATGGGCTGCATCGGCATCATATCACGCTGTCCACAAGTGCCCATCCTCTGACAGTCAGTACACCTCTTCACGAACTCATCTGAGTCCTTGAAGAGGGTAGGCCACTGATAACGGCCACATTCCACGAGGGTCACCATGAATAAATAATACAGAGGTGTCGCTGAGGCGACCGCTCGCAGAATATGGGGGTTGATCATCAATTAACCCACAACAAATAATACAACAATCAAGCTCGAAAATAAATGTGAATTAATTTTTATTTACTCTACCATAAAATGTATAGGGAACAAGCATGTAGAGGTCGAACCACGGAGAGCAATACAAAATGCATGAGCCTTCAGGTGCGAATGAGTCATCCTTGTGAGAAGTGGGTTTTAATTAATTGAATATATATATCTGTTTTATTTATTTATTTATTTATTATTTTTTTATGTTTGTTCTTATATATATATATAGATAATAATAATATAATTAGATAATGTATATATATAAATATATTTTTCTTTTTAGGAAATACTTATATATACATTAAGGGGTACTAAAATATTTACAAAAATGCTTAAAAATAGTCAAAAATTAACAGAGAGAGTCTTTTTAGGCTTTTCATCAAATTTTTATTGTTATTGTGATTTTTGTGCATTTTTTAGAATATTTTTAGTATTTTTAAATAGCTACATAATAGCAAACAGTGGAATAAGGTCTGGTTGCAATAAAAATGAACATTAAAAATAGTTACAAGCCTCAAAATTTTTCCACACTATTTTTCTAATGAAGATAATAAAATATAGCATAAACAGGGCCTGTGTTTATATTTTTCTGATTTTTCATTGATTTTCAATATTTTTTTGAAGTTTTTGGGTATTTTTACATTTTTAAGGTTTTTCTTTTGAGATTTTTAAGGATTTTTGGACTGACACTAGAATAGGACAAAATACACCACAGGGAATTGTTTTAGAATTTTTCAAGGCATTTTGATATTTTTTTGGGATTTTATACTCTAGACAGTGAATAAAAGACATGTTTTTGATTTTTAATAAATACAAAAAGGCCATAAAATGACAAACTAAAAATATGACATGCAAGCACAGCCAATCAGTAGCTTAAGTCTATTTTTCCAAGATTTTTCGATTTAACATGAAGCACAAAATAAATAGACAAAACATTCAAAAATTAAATGGCCTGGTAGGGGTGTTTTTGCAAATAAAATAAGTCACAGGGCATACATGCAAAAATCACAGTAAAAATACACTTTAACTTTTATTTTCAAGACCATTTAATAATTACAAGGACCCGGAGGGGCTTGACTGCAAAATTTCACGCACCTCACGTGGTTGCTGCACGTGAGGCTCGGAAGGACTAAAGTGCAAATATGAAAACATCGGGGGTCCTTTTGCAAAATAAACATTTTATTTACAACTGTGACTTTTATTTTTGGCATTAAATATTAAATACAAAAAGCGAGGGGGATGGATGTGAAATTTACCCCTAATAAAAACGTGGCATCCGACGGTGCTGCTCTTCTCACTTGCCACGCGTCGTCTCCTGGTCGCCCGATGACGCTTCGCCGATGGAAGGCTGTGATTAGATCAACCAAGCTGATCTGACGGTTGATGCGACGCTCCATCCGACGGTGCAGATTCGACCTGGGCTGGGACCGCAATCGGACGGTGAAGACGAAGGCACGAAGAACAGGGAAGAACTCCCTCTTCCTCGACCTTCGATCCGGTGCTGCCCGCTTGTCCGGCGCTCCCTCGGGCATATGATGGTCTGGATAGCTTCCTGGTAGGGCTCTCTAGCTGCTGGAGCGGTCTGATCGAACGGAGGGGCCCTGGAGCGACGCCACAAGCTCGATGAAGACACGGAGCTCCAGGTACCTTCGCTCGCTTGGAATTCGTCTCCTGGCGTGTTCTAGTACGCCTAACCTGCACAGAAAAGGAGAGGGGCTCGAGGAGATGCTCCTCGACCCGGGGTTTGGAGCTAACACGCGAAAATGAGGGTTGGCGGAGGGGCTCCGGCGAACGGCAGAGGAGGAGCCCCGATTCGCCAGGACCTAGAGTCCTAGGTTGAACAAATGAGTGCAACAGATGGAGAAAGCGTTGGGATTCGAAATGGGGTGAACGGGGCGGTCGGATACAATCAGATCAACAGTGGAGAAGTCGCCGGAGCGGAGCTCCGGCGAACTTCGAATTTTGATTTTTAAACTACAGGCATTAATCAAAACCTATTCTAATGACTGGAATGAAAAGCTAACATCTAAGACTAACTAAAAATGCATAGAAAGGGCAGCTCTTATACCTGGGGGCCTCCAGGGAGCAGGGCGGACGCCGGAGCTCCGCCGCGTCAAAATCTCCTCCCTCCGGCCGAGTCACGGCGCTGGGCTGCTCCCCCCATCACGAGGAACAATCCAGGAATGAGATCTAGGCTTTAGGTTGGAATAAAAGTGGCCAAATCTGAGGAAGGAGGCGGAGCTTGTTATTTATAAACATTGGCGAGTAGCCTTATTGATCGACGATTATTGTATGATCTAGAGAGTATTAGGTTGATCCAAAGAATCGACGAGCATCATGGATGATTAGGGATTAATTCTTGTGAAGGAAGCATCCTCGATTGATGGATGGTGTGTCCGGGAAAAATGGGAGAAGATGGGCGAAGAGACGGGCTGCGTCACATCGGGCGGCTGGAGGTCAAGTTGACTGGAGTCAACTCGCGGAGGGACCTGATTGGTCCACCTCAGCCGCTAAACGCCAAAATAGAGGACCTGATGGAAGATTGATTTATTTGACGCCCTAAATGATTTTATTAATTTTTTCTCATAAAATAAAAAATGTGTATTATTTCATCTAGTATTTGTTTATGATTTTTATTGAATTTTTCGAGGTGTTTTATTATAGTTTTATTTGAATAATGTGTATATGTATGTATTTACATGTATTTTTAGGTATTTTATTTTTAATTTATTTATTTTCTTTTATTATTTTATTGGCTTATTTTATAATTTATTTTTGTGAGTATAAAGGTATTTTTGTTTGATTCTTATGGGTTTATTCATATTTTTAAATAAATAGGTATAGGTGTATGTAGGTATACTTATAGGTGTTTTATCTATATATTTTATATACTTAATTTATTTATTATATTTTCTTGATTTTTATTTTGGTTCTGTATTTTTAATGAGTTATGCATAATGTATATACTATTGTAAAAATATAAACAATAAAGGAATCAATGCATCAAATCCTTTTCATTTGTATGTAGGTGTATAATATGGGTATTTGGTCTATGAATTTTGTATACCTATTTTATTAAATTATTTTTGGTTTTCTTCTATTTTTAATATGTATGTGCATTATATACATTATTTACAAAATTCTAAAAATATGAATTGGTACAAATAATAAATACTGAATAAAATGAATATTTTAATCAGTCCTATATACAAGAAGGGCCAAAAACCTAACTTCTGCATATGGACTCCAAAAATAATGAAACCAATTTTGTAAAATAGTTCATGGAATGCTATATACAATTAAAGGTGAGTTTGGGTGATTTGGAGTTTTTATTTGCAAGATATGGGTCTGTGAAGTTGAGATTTTGGCTTTTATTCTGTGTATAAAATGTACACTGGGTATTATTTTTACAAAAACTCAATTTTTTATTTTTATTCACATTATTATCTACAACTTTCATGTACAAAGTTTCTTCATTTGTTGAATAAATAATTATGTACAAAATAGGTGCCAAAAATGCATAAATGAATGGATTAATAAATGAGGTATTTATTGTACATTGGCCCTTATCTCCCCCTACTTTATTCCTTGTCGACCAATGCCATGCTGGCCTTGTTCTCGGGGTTTGGGTCATAAAATATTTATAATATTTTATTCCTTTTTTCTTTTCTTCTCTTTATTCTATAATTTTGGCATTAAAAATCTTATTTAATGTGGAATTAATACAATGAACCATGAATGCTATTAAGTGCAATTTTAATGCTATTTTTATGCATTTGCTGGGGTTTTTGAGGCCAAAATGATAGAATAAAGGTGATGAAATGGAGATTCATCACCCCCCTATACTTGCCTTTTCTAGTCCCTAGCAAACACTTATGCAATAAGTGCAAAAAGAATAAAGAAAAGAAAAAGGAAAATGAAAGAAATATAGAGTGAATAGGGATGCTTTCAGTGCAATGCATGTCCTTACAAAATCTGAATTTGGAGCTCCTGTCAGACCTTGGGTGTGAAGGTGTGTGGAACCTAGTCGGGAACCAGCTCTAAAATACAACAGCCTTCGATAGTCACAGAACTCGGTTCAACCCACCTCAACAGCCGGGTCAGAACCAGTCTACATCATACGCAAACCCTTATAACTATGAAGCTGACTTGTACGGTGTAAGTGATAATGGCTCCCCCAACTGAAATGATAAAGGAACTGACTTCTCCAGAATGACAACCCAATGATTCCCCAATCCAACAGCTCTTTCCTCGAGGAGCAGGGTATTCCCTTCTAAGTTCAAGTGGCAACCAGCTCAAGAGGAGGGGGTGAAGAGAAGAATGGACGGTAGTCAGTGTAGCTACCTATCCCGGGATGCAAGACCAGTGTAGTCAAGTCATCCAGCTGCAGGCTTACATATTTGACTTTGGAGCTCAAGCTTGCTTATTGACTGTACATACTTTGCAGGCATTTTATTTTTGTACAGGCCTGACCATTTTTTTTCAACATACTATTCACAGCAGCATTTACATAAGGAGTTTTTCCTCTTGAGCCAGTAGACTATCCCTCTTTTGAAGCTTTATCGCAACCCACAATCTCCTGTCTTTAGACCTCATTGCTATTGGATCCGGTTGGGGTGCACTTCCCTCCCTAGACGAGGACGAATGTTTCCACCCGTGTGCATCTCAGACTGGCAAATCCAACCCCCTCACCACTCCAACTGAGTTGAGCCAAGTGAAAGGTGCAGGTGTCCAAGTTAGATCACGGTCGGCAAGAGTCATACGTGTGTCTCGAAAAGTTCTAGTTAGTCCACTGAGCTGACTTGAACCCAGCCATGATTTCTCAAAGAATTAAGTCTGCATAGACCTGAAGTACCTTAAACCTAGTTCCCATAAGGTTCCAGTGCAATTAGGTGCGGTAAGGTCTAACCGAGCTCCAATTTGAGACTTTCTTAGACTGATTCAATCATCAAGCTTCACTCAAAAAGAATATGAATGGTATGCTTATGCTATGCACAATGAATGATGCAATTTTTCACAAAAATTTGAAAGGATCAAAGAATGTTTTTACAAAAAGAATTTCTGCACAGGAAGTACGAACTGAAAATATTCAAAAAGTATATACACTTATTTACACGGGCGTGCTGCTTTATTTACAAAATTTAGGAATTTTTAGCAACTTTACAGGTGTGAATGAAATAGTTTATTTGGGTATGTACAGAAAGAATTGTATGTGTCTTGTTTCTGATTTACTAGTATCTGCAATGGTGTTCTTATTAGCTTTTTGAAAATAATTTTGCAAACTATAGTACACGATAATTTTTGCAATCATTTACACACATTTGAAAACTATTTTTGCAAAGATTTTTCACGCTATATGTATATATACAATTTTCACAATAATTTTGACAAGCATTTTTCAAAACATTTGCACATAGGTTTTTGAAATCCTTTCTTTCACACAAAGAAAAGTTTTACAATCAACACGGTTTCACACATTTGAAATCATTTCACATCAAATTTTTCAAAACTGGTCACACTATTTTTCAAATCATACTGTATAGGTATCTGATTTATTAATCAGTAGATACAAAAGAAGAAAAATCGTATTTGATGTACAATATGGTTTTGGTTCTTATAAACTTTATTTGGCTTATTCCTTATTTACAAATGAGAGATTTTTGTGCGGATTCCTCAGACTTAATCGAAAATCATTTTCACAGGGGTTTTTGAAAACTCTAGTCCAAAATAATTTTACAACATGTACACGCATTTGAAAACCCTTTTACATAGGTTTTGCATAACATAGATAGATTTTTCAAAACACTTTTGACAATCAACTTTTCACAATCATTTGCACACTAATTTTCACACATTTTGCTTTCACTCAAAGAAAATAAGTTTTACACACAAAACTAATTTTTCAAACTTTGAATACTTGTACACGCTGTTTTCAAACAAATTTCACAAGATTTTTCAAAGGAGAATGTTTCGTACAGAACACTTTTCTGACTCACTAGTCAGTATAATTACAAGGAGTCTGAGGAGCTCACAATCATCTTTCATTATTATAAAGCTACTTTTTACATTTTATTTTGTGTTGTAGTGATATTTTATTTTTCAGTATGAGTTATGGCTTTTAGTATATACATGGTATATACGACCCCCCTATACTTAGCTTGAGCTATGTCCTCATAGATCGAAAGGAAAAAGCAAAGACATAACTCGTACTGAGTATAGACAGATCTAAAGAATAAATATGAATGAAATGAGTGAATGAGAAGTTGACCGCCCCCCCTATACTTAGGATCAAATAATCCGAAGTATAGCAGACTGTGCAAAAAGCAGGGAGGGTCAAGGGTGGGAATAAACAGATCAAAGAATTAACAAATCAGGAGTGCAACCCCCTATACTTAGGACAAAGTACGTCCTAAGTACAGAAAACTGACACAAAGGGGCGACACCTTTTTAAGATAGAAAAAGAAAATAGAAAAGGAAAAGAAGAAAAGAAGAAAAGAAGAAAATCAGAGAAATAGTGGTTGGAGTACATCGTCTGAATCTTTTGGTGTTGCAGGTGCTGCGGAGATATCATCGTGGTGCACTAACTGGATCGAGTCTACAACGGCCACGAATGCATCTGGTTCCAAGTACGGCTTCAGTAGTTGACCGTTGACAACGAAGGGCTGTGCGTCAGGGGACAATTCTGATATAGCAATGCTTCCGTTGTCACGCACTTCACATACTCGGAATGGCCCTGTCCACTTACTTTTTAATTTACCTGGGAATATCCGCAACTTTGCATCAAACAACCACACTTTCTGCCCAACGTCGAAGGTCTTTCGTCTGATGTGCCGGTCATGCCAGCGTTTCACCTTCTCCTTGTACATCAAGGTGTTATCGTATGCGCAGTCTCGGAATTCCAAGAGCCTGTTCAGATCGTCTTTTCTCTTCTGACCAGTCTTTCGTGAGTCCAAGTTACAATTGCTAATTGCCCAAAGAGATTTGTGAATTAATTCCACAGGCAGATGGCATGGTTTTCCATATACAAGACGGTAGGGCGACATGCCCAAGGGAGACTTGTAGGCCGTACGGTAAGCCCAAAGAGCTGAGTCCAAGAGTTGAGACCAGTCTTTTCTGTTTGGCCTAACAAGTTTCTGCAATATGGTCTTGATTTCTCTGTTGGATAACTCCACCATGCCATTGGTCTGCGGATGATAAGGAGATGCGACACGGTGATCGATGCCGTACTCCTTCGTTAACTTCTTGACCTCCTTGTTGATGAAGTGACTACCCCCGTCTGATATGAGAATCTTTGGTATCCCAAACCGCGAAATGATGTTCTTCTTCAGAAACTGGCAAACTATTTTGCTGTTGGCGGCTCGGGCGGGGATAGATTTAACCCAACGACTCACGTAATCTACGGCAAGGAGGATGTGCTCAAAACCTTGACTGTTAGGGAAAGGTCCCATGAAGTCAATGCCCCATGCATCGAAAACGTCTGCTATCTGAATGATTTTCAGAGGCATTGAATCTTTGGCAGTGAGTGTACCTTTCAGACGCTGACAGTCAATACATCTTTTGACAAACTCTGCTGCATCCTTGAATAAAGTGGGCCACCAGAAGCCACACTGCAATACTTTCGCTGCCGTACGATCTCCAGAGTGATGTCCACCAGATTCGAGCGAATGACAATGCTCGAGGACACTAGATTGCTCTGCCTGAGGAATGCACCTGTGCCAAATACAATCCGCTCCTTCTCTGAATAGAAGGGGATCTTCCCACTGGTAAAAGCGGATGGTCGACATGAATTTGTTTTTCTGGTTCTTCGTCCAATCCGACTGTATTACCCCAGAGGCGAGGTAATTGACAATGTCAGCATACCAAGGGAGAGCATCCACAACTAAGATAGCTTCGTCAGGGAAGGTTTCTGTGATAGGTGCATTGCTCATAGGAGGCTCATGCTGCTCAATTCTGGAGAGGTGATCTGCTACCACATTCTGAACTCCATGTTTGTCCTTAATTTCCAGATCGAATTCCTGGAGGAGAAGGATCCAACGAATCAGTCTGGGCTTGGCATCCTTCTTCTGCTGTAGGTATCGGATAGCAGAGTGGTCTGTGAAAATTGTGACTTTTGACCCTAACAGATAGGATCTGAACTTCTCTAAGGCGAAAACCACAGCCAGCAATTCTTTCTCTGTCACTGTATAGTTCCTTTGAGCCTCATCTAATGTTCTGCTGGCATAGTGAATGGCATAGGGCGCCTTGTCTTTCCTCTGCCCTAGAACAGCTCCGACTGCAAAATCTGACGCATCGGTCATTATTTCAAATGGAAGAGTCCAGTCGGGAGGATGTAAGATTGGAGCCTGAGTGATAAGCTCCTTCAACTGATTGAAAGCAAGGAGAACTGGCTGATCAACTATGAACTCGGTTTCCTTGCACAAAAGTTCTGTCAGAGGTCGGGCAATGCGGCTGAAATCCTTGATGAATCCTTGTAAAATCCCACATGCCCCAGGAATGACCTCACATTCTTAACTGACTGAGGTGGTTGAAGATTGGAAATGACATCCACCTTTGCTGGGTCGACTTCCATGCCACGTTTGGAAACGACGTGGCCCAGCACAATACCCTTTGTGACCATAAAGTGGCTCTTTTCCCATGAGAGCACTAAATTGACTTCCCGGCATTTCTGAAGCACTCTGTCTAGGTGATCGAGGCAAGAATCGAAACTATCACCATAGACAGAGAAATCATCCATGAACACCTCGAGAAAGCTGCCTACCATCTCGGCGAAGACTGCTAGCATGCATCTTTGGAAGGTTGCGGGTGCATTGCATAATCCAAAGGGCATCCTCTTGAAGGCGTATGTGCCGAACGGGCAAGTGAAGGTAGTCTTCTCTTGATCCTCAGGGGCGATCGCCACTTGGTTGTACCCGGAGTACCCATCCAGAAAGCAGAAGAACTCCTTGCCTGCTAACCTCTCCAAGACTTGGTCAATAAATGACAAGGGGAAGTGGTCCTTCTTGGTTGCTGCATTAAGACGGCGGTAGTCAACACACACCCGCCAGGAGGTTGGTACCCGAGTAGAAATTTCCTCTCCTTTTTCATTTGTGACCACGGTAAGCCCGGATTTCTTGGGAACTACATGCAAGGGGCTTACCCATTTTGAATCGGAGATGGGATAGATGAAGCCTGCATCACACCATTTTGTGATTTCTTTCATGACCACGTCCCGAAGGTTAGGGTTCAGCCTTCTCTGAAATTCGCGGGACGGCTTGGCATCTTCTTCCAGATAGATATGGTGTGAACATAGGGCTGGATTTATCCCTCAGGGGTCTGATGCGCTCCAACCAAGTGCCTTACAGTTCTTTTCTAGAACCTCGAGAAGTCGAGATTCCTGATCCGGATTTAGCCTGCTGCTGATAATGATCGGATACATTTGTTCTTCACCCGCAAGGTAAGCATATTTCAGGCCTGTCGGAAGTGGCTTGAGTTCTAGTTTCAGTCTGTCCACTTTATCGGTCACTTCCGATACCATGCTGGTGGTGGGATGTACCTTAAGACTGTTACCATCCTCAACATCCTGTTGAGATCCCAATGATGTACCGAACGGTTCTGCGGTGAGCTGATCATGTTCGGTCTGGAATGAATGCTCAAGAAGATGCGTCTGCATCTGAGAATCTGTCTCCCACAAATCATCAGAGCACATGCTGACTGTGCTTTCCAAGTCCTCCTCAAGGGTGAGGATTTCTTGGGTCCATGGATCGTCCAGTGACAACTCTGAATCTCTGATCTCTGCAATAAAATCACAGTCTGCTTATGATGCTGCTTGACTCTCATCAGTTGTGGCATTCTGCTCCTTGTTCATATTGATCGTGATTTGTTGGGTGTTCGAGCTGAAAGTGATCTTTTCAGACCCGTAATCAACCACGGCACCTGAAGTACGAAGAAATGGTCTTCCAAGGATGATAGGGGTCTGGAGTAGTGGTGCAGGCGAGTCCATATCAAGGACTACAAAGTCAGCTGGGAATTTCATCTCCTGCACGGTAACTATCACGTCTTCCAACAAACCTCGGGGCCGCATAACGGATCGGTCAGTGAACTGAAGGATCATTCGTGTCTGCTTGAGCGGTCCCAGCCCAAATTCTTGCATTATGGACGAGGGCAAAAGGTTGATGGAAGAACCACTGTCAAGAAGAGTACGCTCGAAGACCTGATCAAAAATCACACAACTGATCAGAGGTGCTACTGTATCTTGCTTTTTCTGGGGGAGGTTGGTGATAGCTGCAACTGTGGCCATGGATAAGACGTGCTTTTCTACCTCTCGGCGTCTGTTGTCTTGCGCTGGGCGATGCCTGTTAGTACATGCCTCTTTCAATCCTTTCTTCACAGCTGGCATGTATTCCACGGCCTTCAACAAGGGAATCTCAACAGTCAATTTATCCAAAATGTCCACAACACCTGGATCAGACAATGCATTTTTTCTTTTTGCAATTTTTTTGGATTTTTGTATTGCATGCGGAAAAGGAATATTCACATTACTGGCAGGAAGATTAGAGTTCTTATTTACATCAAAATCATCGCCCACAGAATGTTGTACATCCGAACTACATGCTGTTGGGTGATCAAAAAGGGTAGCATCGGCTCCATCGGCTGGCAAGGGATCGGCTGCTGATGGCGGCTCCTCCAAGGCTGGCGCGGCTTCACTTCTGCTACATGCTTCTTTTTGTTGTTTTTGTTTTTGCTGATTTTTTTGTGTTTTTGGCTGAGGCTGATGACATGGCACGACGGTTGGACTGGCTTCTCCTTCCTCTTCCTCCTCACCCGCCCCTGGAGTTGGCACGGCTGATGCGGAAGATGACGATCCACCTGTTTCTTTATTCACCCCACATCTGGTGGCAGGCGGAGGCAAGGCCCTACCGCTCCTGAGAGTAACAGCATTAGAATAAACAGTAATATCATTCTCAGACACGGACTGGACATCACATTCTACCTGCTCTTTCTTTTTGAAATTGTTGGGGTTGGCTTCGACCTGCGCCGGAATGGTAGTGCGGGTGGCGGTCAGGTCATCAAGCCGCTTGGTCATCTCCGCTAGCCCTTTAACAAGCTGGGCTAGACACTCCATGGTGGGAATAGCTGGGGGCACATCAGAAGATTCAGCGTGCAGACCACGCTGCTGTTGGTTAGATGGGTGGGGAGGCTGCTGGTGGTGCTGCTGTGGTGGAGCAGGAAGTTGAAGCTGTTGGTAGGACGGAGGTGGATACTACTGGTATGGTTGAGGCTGAGCAGCCGCATACTGGTGATATGGCTGTGGGTGGCGGTACTGCGGCTGCTGCTGATACGGAAAGTTCTGCCTCCATTGGTGTGCGAACTGAGGAGGCTGCTGGTGTTGTTGGTGAGGTTGAGAGGTTTTGCCAAAACGACCACCCTGAGGTTGGTGGTACTGCCGGTTGGCAAATTGCTGACCCTGGGGTTGTCCCTGAAGACGGGTCGGCTGTGCATCATTCGTCCATACCCCGTTAACTTCTTGGATCAAGGGTGGTGGTGGGAAAACTGGATCAGGAATGGAAAGGAACTCTGGCTGGTAAACGACCATCTGCTGCTACGGCGGTCCCTGGTGAGGTGCCTGCACGTAGTACACGTGCTGGACTGCCGGTGGCTGCTGGCTCGGCTGAGGCTGATGCTGCGGTTGCGGCTCGTCCTTCCTCTCAGCGGGAGCGTCTGATGGTGTAGCCGACTGGACAGAGTTGATCGTACTGACCAACAATTCGAGGTACTTGTTGATCTGATCGAGCTTATCCAGGTTCTGGGTCCTCTTCTCGATCACAGCGAGTTTTTCAAGGTCCTGTGATCGCTTCTCGATTATGTCGACCTTAGAGAGATGGCCCCCGATGATGCTGAGGTTGGAGCTCTCATCTCTCTCTGCTTCCTTGGATGCAGCCATGTGTACTTGCTTCTGGAGGATCTGGGGCTGCTTCTGGTATGCCTTGGATGAAGAGAGGGTGGCCTCTCCTTCGGCCATTTCTTCAAAGATCTGCCAAACAACATCTTCATCCTTATTGAAATGGGAGCCCCCACATGCTGCGTCCACGAGCCTTTGACTTTCAATATTGAGTCCCCCGAAGAAATGCTGGACCAGGCTGGTCTTAGGGATCTCGTGGTGGGGACACTTCTCCTGCAGATCAGTAAATCTCTCCCAAGCCTCGTGTACGGACTCATGCGCTCCTTGGGAGAAATTACTAATACGGGCTCGCATCTGGTTGAGTCGACCGAGAGGGTAGTACTTGTGCAGGAAGGCGGACTTCAACTCCTCCCAGGTCGTCACTACCTTTCCCAAATGATTGACCCAATAAAGGGCCTTGTCCTGTAGACTGAAGGGGAAAGCCGTCATTTTGACAATGTCCAGGGGGACATTCGGATAGTGAGTGGTGCGGCAAATGCGGGAGAACTGCTGGAGGTGAATGTACGGCTCTTCATTGGTGTTGCCATGGAATGCAGGGAGAAGGGCTATGAATTGGGGCTTCAGCTCAAAGTGAGCGTGTACCGGTGGAATGAGGATCCACTCAGTCATCTGGCTGTCTCCCGGATTGTATGTTTCTTTGAGTGTCGGTTTCGGCGGTGGTGGGAATTCGGGATCATCATTGTGGTCATCACCACCTTCTCCACCTCCACCTCCTCCTCCCATGCCTCCTCTGCCTCGGCCTCCTCCTCTGTCGTTACGGTTCATCATATCGTTCAACATGTCCTGGAAAGCGGTCTGCGTAAGGGCCTGCTCAGTCAGCTGCTGCTGGATAGCCTAGATAGATGCTAGCAACTGTGCATTGACTTGGTTTTGATCTGGCACCTGTCCCTCTGGTATGGGTGGCTGTTAACCCTTGCCCTTTCCTCCTAGAGCCATGTCAGGGTCTGAGTCGGACGAGATGAACTCCGGAGTAGTCTCCAGGGCTCGCACTGGCTTCTATCTGCATAATGAGATGGTCCGAATCAGATCACTTGCAATTAATGTTCAGCTGCCGTGATGAAGCTGGAATTCAGGTCAACCCCAGCATGTTGTGAATGGAAAAATGATGTAGACTGTAATCGACTCCCATTCACAACGACGATAGCGGGACAAAAGTGATCCCAGTTTATTGGGTGGCCAAGAGAAAGGTAGACAAACGAGGAGTCTGGAGATCGGTCCGCAAAGTCCGGATCGGGTTCTCGGGAATCGCCTCGAAATTATTGGCGGAGTTGAGTCTATGGAATCGATGTGGGTGTCGGCATGGTCCCGACGAAACCATCCATGGATCAACTTCGCGAAGCACAATAGGATGTTGGATTTTGGAAGAATGATACGATGGTCAACGAGGAACAAAAGGAGTGTAAAACAGTAGAAAGGCTCGATTGAGCGGGGTGGTCAAAGGAAGACATAACAAAATTTGCGCAAAGGCGCGGGACTTTGATCTTTGAACCTTAATCTTGATCCATATAAACACAAGACAAAATCGGGTTCACCAACTCACGCCATGTGAAGCCGTGAAAGCTCGACTATTTATTGTCTTTTCATTTTTAGAGTTGTGATTTTCAGGTATATCTTATAACAAGTCCTTAGTACGCTACCCTATAGGAGAGAGAGTACTGCCAGAAGAGTATCCCGTACTTGTCCTCCTCCTGTGTAACCTGTAGTCTGTACTTTTTGGAGTCCTTGTAACCCTTCCTGGATTCCTACTCAGCCAAAGAAAAGAGAGAGGAAGCCGATAGGCGAAACCAATACTTCGGTTCTCGCTCGCAACGGAATCACCCGTGAGCGTGCAAGAACCTACTCGGACGCAAGACGATGAGACAGACACCCCCGTGATGGCGTGGCCTATGCTCAATACTTCGGACAGAGTCGATGCTCTCACAACAGAGTCACCATTGGTGACCAAATCCTACTCGCCTACGTACGATAGAAGCGCCAATACTTCGGAAATCCAGGCGATACACAAGGCAGTTGCAGACTGGGTTTTGGGCTTTAATCCTTAGGGGTCGCACTCGCTCAAGGGAGTAGGGTTTTGGTCCCCCTCCAAGGTACCTGAAAACAATGAGGGCTTTATGAACCCGGTACAATGATAGTCCATTACAGATTTTAATTAAGGTCAAAGTTTATTTAGCAGTCCCCTTGTTTTAATTTTTTGGGTTTTCACTTTTTTTTTGGATATGTTTCATACCAGCGCCTAACGTTTTTGTAGATTTTCATTTAAGTCCTAGGTGCTCAAAATCAGAGGGAGATAGCGGAAAAGCCGTGCAAGTGGTTCCATGGTGGAAATCTCACCATTGAACCGAATGATGCATGCTGAGTTAGAAAACTTACAGTGCATCCCAGCTCTCTCCATGTGGTATGCAAAACAGAATTTTTAAACCTATCTACATGTCGGTATGCAAGGCACAAAATCGCCCTAAACATAAGCTGCTATTAGCATGAAGAACCATAAGTTGCTCATTTATCTCTAGCCCAAGAGAGTCCGGTCTTGGCTCACCCCTCCTCTGCTCAACAAATTGAGGGTAGGAGAAAGCGCTTTACAGGGTTCGCTACGGCACAGAGGGCTAAGAGACAAATTTACAACTTGTTTGAGTTTGACTAGATCCAATCGAAGTAGACTATAGGAACATGCATTCTTATTAATGTTTGGACCTAGCTACCGAGTCAAGCATCCTATATCTAGGGGCTCCAAGCACACAAAACAAAGTAAAAGAAAGGCGGAAAGCTCAAAACATCGGAAGACAAAATAAAAGAAGGCGATGAAAACTCGAAAAAGCCGCGATGAGGCCCCTAGGTGAACAATCACCCGGGCACTGGACCTCATTGTGAAGAGTAGAGTCCTGTTTAATTACATGCCAAATAGTCTCTCTCTCACCATGAATTACAAAAATAGTTCTAAGTATCTAGCCTATCTAATGCCCCTCTCTTTGCTTCTTTGGTGCACTCTCCAGATGGTCATGAGAAGAGAAGACCATCCCCCTCTAAGCTCGGCTGCCTTGGCCTTCTAGGAAGCCATCCTCGCGTGGCGGTCCCTCGCATCAAAGTCACAAAAAGATTGCATTAGCATACTCAGTCAATCAAATAGAGCAGATAAAGTAATCACAGTGAATGAATAAATGAAGCATGGTGATTAATAGTAATAAAACAATAGCTGCTCACACAAAAATGAATCATGAATCAAAATTTTTATACAAGGATGACAAAAATCAATTTGGCTATGCTCATTGCTCCCCGGCAACGGCGCCATCTGATAACGGCCACATTCCACGAGGGTCACCATGAATAAATAATACAGAGGTGTCGCTGAGGCGACCGCTCGCAGAATATGGGGGTTGATCAGCAATTAACCCACAACAAATAATACAACAATCAAGCTCGAAAATAAATGTGAATTAATTTTTATTTACTCTACCATAAAATGTATAGGGAACAAGCATGTAGAGGTTGAACCACAGAGAGCAATACAAAATGCATGAGCCTTCAGGTGCGAATGAGTCATCCTTGTGAGAAGTGGGTTTTAATTAATTGAATATATATATATATATGTTTTATTTATTTATTTATTATTTTTTTATGTTTGTTCTTATATATATATAGATAATAATAATATAATTAGATAATGTATATATATAAATATATTTTTCTTTTTAGGAAATACTTATATATACATTAAGGGGTACTAAAATATTTACAAAAATGCTTAAAAATAGTCAAAAATTAAAAGAGTCTTTTTAGGCTTTTCATCAATTTTTTACTGTTTTTGTGATTTTTATGCATTTTTTAGCATATTTTTAGTATTTTTAAATAGATACATAATAGCAAACAGTGGAATAAGGTTTGGCTGCAATAAAAATGAACATTAAAAATAGTTACAAGCCTCAAAATTTTTCCACACTATTTTTTTAATGAAGATAATAAAATATAGCATAAACAGGGCCTGGGTTTATATTTTTCTGATTTTTCTTTGATTTTCAATATTTTTTTGAAGTTTTTGGGTATTTTTACATTTTTAGGGTTTTCCTTTTGAGATTTTTAAGGATTTTTGGACTGACACTAGAATAGGACAAAATACACCACAGGGAATTTTTTTAGAATTTTTCAAGGCATTTTGATATTTTTTGGGATTTTATACTCTAGACAGTGAATAAAAGACATGTTTTTGATTTTTAATAAATACAAAAAGGCCATAAAATGACAAACTAAAAATATGACATGCAAGCACAGCCAATCAGTAGCTTAAGTCTATTTTTCCAAGATTTTTCGATTTAACATGAAGCACAAAATAAATAGACAAAACATTCAAAAATTAAATGGCCTGGCAGGGGTGTTTTTGCAAATAAAATAAGTCACAAGGGTATACATGCAAATATCACAGTAAAAATACACTTTAACTTTTATTTTCAAGACCATTTAATAATTACAGGGACCCGGAGGGGCTTGACTGCAAAATTTCACGCGCCTCACGTGGTTGCTACACGTGAGGCTCGGAAGGACTAAAGTGCAAAGATGAAAATATCGGGGGTCCTTTTGCAAAATAAACATTTTATTTACAACTGTGACTTTTATTTTTGGCATTAAATATTAAATACAAAAAGCGAGGGAGATGGATGTGAAATTTACCCCTAATAAAAACGTGGCATCCGACGGTGCTGCTCTTCTCACTTGCCACGCGTTGTCTCCTGGTCACCCGATGACGCTTCGCCGATGGAAGGTAGTGATTAGATCAGCCAAGCTGATCTGACGGTTGATGCGATGCTCCATCCGACGGTGCAGATTCGACCTGGGCTGGGACCGCAATCGGACGGTGAAGACGAAGGCACGAAGAACAGGGAAGAACTCCCTCTTCCCCGACCTTCGATCCGGTGCTGCCCGCTTGTCCGGCGCTCCCTCGGGCATCTGATGGTCTGGATAGCTTCCTGGCAGGGCTCTCTAGCTGCTGGAGCGGTCTGATCGAACGGAGGGGCCCTGGAGCGACGCCACGAGCTCGATGAAGACACGGAGCTCCAGGTACCTTCGCTCGCTTGGAATTCGTCTCCTGGCGTGTTCTAGTACGCCTAACCTGCACAGAAAAGGAGAGGGGCTCGAGGCGATGCTCCTCGACCTGGGGTTTGGAGCTAACACGCGAAAATGAGGGTTGGCGGAGGGGCTCCGGCGAACGGCGGAGGAGGAGCCCCGATTCGCCAGGACCTAGAGTCCTGGGTTGAACAAATGAGTTCAACAGATGGAGAAAGCGTTGGGATTTGAAATGGGGTGAACGGGGCGGTCGGATACAGTCAGATCAACAGTGGAGAAGTTGCCGGAGCGGAGCTCCGGCGAACTTCGAATTTCGATTTTTAAACTACATGCATTAATCAAAACCTATTCTAATGACTGGAATGAAAAGCTAACATCTAAGACTAACTAAAAATGCATAAAAAGGGCAGCTCTTATACCTGGGGGCCTCCAGGGAGCAGGGCGGACGCCGGAGCTCCGCCGTGTCAAAATCTCCTCCCTCCGGCCGAGTCACGGCGCTGGGCTGCTCCCCCTGTCACGAGGAACAATCCAGGAACGAGATCTAGGCTTTAGGTTGGAATAAAAGTGGCCAAATCTGAGGAAGGAGGCGGAGCTTGTTATTTATAAACATTGGCGAGTAGCCTTATTGACCGGCGATTATTGGATGATCTAGAGAGTATTAGGTTGATCCAAAGAATCGGCGGGCATCATGGATGATTAGGGATTAATTCTTGTGAAGGAAGCATCCTCGATTGATGGATGGTGTGTCCGGGAAAAATGGGAGAAGATGGGCGAAGAGACGGGCTGCGTCACATCGGGCGGCTGGAAGTCAAGTTGACTGGAGTCAACTCGCGGAGGGACCTGATTGGTCCACCTCAGCCGCTAAACGCCAAAATAGAGGACCTGATGGAAAATTGATTTATTTGACGCCCTAAATGATTTTATTAATTTTTTCTCATAAAATAAAAAATGTGTATTATTTCATCTAGTATTTGTTTATGATTTTTATTGAATTTTTCGAGGTGTTTTATTATAGTTTTATTTGAATAATGTGTATATGTATGTATTTACATGTATTTTTAGGTATTTTATTTTTAATTTATTTATTTTCTTTTATTATTTTATTGGCTTATTTTATAATTTATTTTTGTGAGTATAAAGGTATTTTTGTTTGATTTTTATGGGTTTATTCATATTTTTAAATAAATAGGTATAGGTGTATGTAGGTATACTTATAGGTGTTTTATCTATATATTTTATATACTTAATTTATTTATTATATTTTCTTGATTTTTATTTTGGTTCTGTATTTTTAATGAGTTATGCATAATGTATATACTATTGTAAAAATATAAACAATAAAGGAATCAATGCATCAAATCCTTTTCATTTGTATGTAGGTGTATAATATAGGTATTTGGTCTATGAATTTTGTATACCTATTTTATTAAATTATTTTTGGTTTTCTTCTATTTTTAATATGTATGCGCATTATATACATTATTTACAAAATTCTAAAAATATGAATTGGTACAAATAATAAATACTGAATAAAATGAATATTTTAATCAGTCCTATATACAAGAAGGGCCAAAAACCTAACTTCTGCATATGGACTCCAAAAATAATGAAACCAATTTTGTAAAATAGTTCATGGAATGCTATATACAATTAAAGGTGAGTTTGGGTGATTTGGAGTTTTTATTTGCAAGATATGGGTCTGTGAAGTTGAGATTTTGGCTTTTTATTCTGTGTATAAAATGTACACTGGGTATTATTTTTACAAAAACTCAATTTTGTATTTTTATTCACATTATTATCTACAACTTTCATGTGCAAAGTTTCTTCATTTGTTGAATAAATAATTATGTACAAAATAGGTGCCAAAAATGCATAAATGAATGGATTAATAAATGAGGTATTTATTGTACATTGGCCCTTATCTCCCCCTACTTTATTCCTTGTCGACCAATGCCATGCTGGCCTTGTTCTCGGGGTTTGGGTCATAAAATATTTATAATATTTTATTCATTTTTTCTTTTCTTCTCTTTTTTCTATAATTTTGGCTTTAAAAATCTTATTTAATGTGGAATTAATACAATGAACCATGAATGCTATTATGTGCAACTTTAATGCTATTTTTATGCATTTGCTGGGGTTTTTGAGGCCAAAATGATAGAATAAAGGTGACGACATGGAGATTCATCAGCCACCACAAGCCGGATTGGAGCACTTTCTGTGCCGTTCTCCTCCCAGAATGATGTCCTCGT
This sequence comes from Ottelia alismoides, assembly GCA_037367405.1. Taxonomy (NCBI): domain Eukaryota; kingdom Viridiplantae; phylum Streptophyta; class Magnoliopsida; order Alismatales; family Hydrocharitaceae; genus Ottelia; species Ottelia alismoides. The sequence goes on from JAZKJV010003206.1 coordinate 781,678, forward strand.
GCCTCAAGCTTGTGGCAGTAAGTGAGGACGCTATGGTGTTCCTCCTGAGGAATACACCGATGCCAGACGCTATCCCCTCCTTCGTGGTAAAGGATGGGATCCTCCCAGTGGTAGGACTTGGCCTTCGCAAGAAAGGTCTCAAGCCTCTGCCTGGGCCAATCTTGTGGGACTTTCCCAGCAACGAGAAAGTTCACAATATCGGCATACCATGGGAGTGAGGCGATAGCAAGGATCGCCTCATCTGGGAAGGTATCTTGAATGGGATCAATCTGCTCAGACTCCTCAGGCTGCTCCAAATGGGAGAGATGATCCGCCACCACATTCTTGACTCCAGGCTTATCCTTGATCTCAATGTCGAACTCCTGGAGTAGAAGGATCCATCTAGTCAATCTGGCCTTGGCATCCTTCTTTGCCATGAGGTACCTGATGGCGGTGTGATCTGTGTACAAAGTCACTCTAGATCCGATGATATAAGATCGAAACTTATCTAGGGCGAACACTACGGCTAGCATCTCCTTCTCTGTGACCGTGTAGTTCCGCTGGGCGGAATCCAATGTGCGGCTCGCGTAGTATATGGCAAATGGAACTCCATCCCTCCTCTGTCCCAGCACTGCCCCTACGGCAAAATCAGAGGCGTCCGTCATGATCTCAAATAGAAGAGACCAATCAGGCGGCTGGAGGACAGGAGCCTCAATAACACACTGCTGGAGAGTCGCAAAGGACGAAAGACACTTGTCATCGATAAGGAACTCGGTGTCTTTCGTCAAGAGGTCAGTCAACGACCGGGCAATCCTGCTGAAATCCTGAATAAATCTCCTATAAAATCCAACGTGCCCCAGGAATGACCGTAGCTGCCTCAAATTGGACGGTGGTGCGAGCTTTCTAATGACATCTACCTTGGCCGGATCAACCTCCATGCCCCTGTTGGAGATGATGTGGCCAAGCACCGTTCCTTGAGTCACCATGAAGTGACTCTTCTCCCAAGATAGAACCAAATGGAACTCAATACATAGCCGGAGTACTCGGTCTAGGCAGTCAAGACAGGAGTTGAATCCGTCGCCGTAGACCGAGAAGTCGTCCATGAAGACCTCCAAACATTCCCCTACCATGTCCGAAAAGATCGACAGCATGCACCTCTGAAAAGTCGCAGGGGCGTTGCATAGCCCAAATGGCATGCGTCGAAAGGCATATGTACCAAAGGGACAGGTAAAGGTGGTCTTCTCCTGATCCTCAGGAGCGATGACCACCTGGTTGTAGCCCGAGTACCCATCAAGGAAGCAATAGTGGCTCTTCCCTGCCAGTCTCTCAATGATCTGGTCAATAAAAGGCAGGGGGAAATGGTCCTTCTTGGTGGCCTGGTTGAGTCTCCTGTAGTCAACACAGACCCTCCAAGAGGTGGGTACTCGTGTAGCAATCTCCTCTCCCGACTCACTGATCACAGTCGTAATGCCCGTCTTCTTGGGCACCACATGCAAGGGGCTGACCCACTTGGAGTCGGAAATGGGATAAATAAAATCTGCACTCCACCATTTTGATATTTCCTTCATCACGACCTCTCTCAGGTCGGGGTTCAGTCGCCGCTGGAACTCACGCGACGGCTTCGCCCCCTCCTCGAGATAGATATGGTGGGAGCACACTGATGGACTAATCCCATGGAGATCTGCTACGCTCCATCCGATTGCCTTGCGGTTCTTTTCAAGAACCCCCATCAAACGGGATTCCTGCTCTCCAGTCAGATCGGCGGAGATGATGACTGGGTACATCTCAGGTTCGCCCGCAAGGAACCGATACTTCAGCGAAGTAGGGAGCGGATTCAGTTCTGGACAAGTGGGTGCTGGCATATCTGGCCTCGGAAGAAGATGTGTCAATGCTACTAAGTCTGCCAAATCTGCCTGGGAGAAAGAAAGCGAACTCTCGCAAACTGGATCTGGAGGAGGCTGCTCAACTGTACTGTCTCTGATCTGCTCTGCATCTACCTCCTCCTTATCTGTAGGCTCAGGTGGACTCAGGTCTGGCATTTGATCATCACAATCTGCCCAATCAGACTCTGAATCCGAGGGATCTGCATCAAACGCGGTGGCATCAGTACCACCGTAACACAAGGTGGCCTCAGCACCACCATCACTGAAAATAGTGTCGCGGTCGAGAACCGGCTCTGCTGCCTCTGTGGTATCCTGAACCAGGGTTGTGCTCTCCAAGCTCTCCTCTGCTGTCATCTATGCATCAGTGGTGTCTGGAAATGAGAGGATGGACGGTGCTGAAGGGTCTGCCCATGCTACCTCATCATCTGTGATCACAAAATCACAGTCCTGGTGGATGTCTGGCTTGACGTCTGTCAGCTGCTCTGAATCTGTGCTGGCCTCTGAGCGTGCTCTCTCTCTGGCTCTGTAGTCCTCAACCGTCTCTATTTGTATACTCTCGCCCTCGACGCGAAAGTATACCTTCCCGCTATCATGATCAGTCACCGCCTTGGCTGTGGCCAAGAACGGACGACCGAGGATGATGGGGGTATCGGCCACTGAGTCAGGGATATCCATGTCCAACACTACGAAGTCCACGGGGAATTTCAGGCCCTGAATCGTGACGATAACGTCTCGCAACAACCCCTTCGGCCTCTTGACAGATTGATCAGCAAACTGAAGGACTGTCCTGCTCTGTCGAAGAGTGCCCAACTCGAAACGGTCGAGAAGGGCTGCCAGAAGGAGGTTGATAGACGATCCGCTATCCAATAGAGTCCGGTCGAACCTCTGCTCACTAATCTGACATCTGACATACGGGGCCCCTGAATCTGGCCTCTTGGCTGGCAGACGGTTCTGGATCGCGAAACACGTGGCTTTCGTCAGCACATGAATCTCTGAAGTGTGGTTCCTCCTCCTCCTCGTGGCTGTGGTCCTGTCTCTCAAAGATCGCTGAAGAAGGGGGATGTGCTGCAAAGCCTCCTGAAGGGTCAGCTGTATGTGAAATCTATCGATCATGCTCTAGCTGAACTCCTCCTGCTCTCTCTTTTTTGGGTCTTTTTCTTTTTTCTTCCCCTTCCCCATCTGAAGGGCTCTAGGGAAGGGAATCACAGAGTCCTTCGCAGATAAAGGACTAGGAAAAGGCCTAGACGGCTCGACGGCCGGATCCGCACATACATCAATCACCACAGTGGGACCAGAAGAAACTAAACCTTTTCCTTTATTCAAAATAGAGTTCTGAGATACATCAACCGAAAGAAAAACAACATCTCTATCAAAACGAACACCGGTGGCCTCAGTACCACCTCGGGCTGGCTCTGCTACTGGACGTCTCGCGGCCTCAGTACCGCGGGCTGGCTCGGCTACACTGGTGGCGTCAGTACCACCTCCTCGAACTGGTGAAGCGGCGGCCTCAGTACTGCCGGTGGAATCAACATCCTTGGTGGCATCAGTACCACCATCATCATCATGTGCGGCCTCAGTACCGCTCTCCTCCTCCTCATCTGGCGCCCTGGATGGATCCTCGTGTCTTCGCTCAAATGAGGCGCCGCCTGCTGGTGCTCTACCGCTCCTAAGTGTAACAAAAATCAGCATCAAATAGATCCGAAGACATATCATCAAATGGATCACTAGGAGTGGCATGCTCAGTGGAAACTACCTGCTCAGATTTCCTCTTGAGGCTGTTGGGATTCGGCTCTATCTGTGCAGGAATGGCGGCCTTCCCTCTCACCAAGTCCCGCATCTCCTGGCGGGAACTCGTCCATCTCCCGTCTAAAGGTAGCCTGCTGGTCCGTGAGGAGGCAGGCTATGTCATCCAAGGCGGGGCTCTCATGGGAGCCCGACGGGTAGCTCTCTGGTGCTGAGGCTGGCTGGAACTGGTGCTGCTGATGCTGAGAGGGGGTAGGAGGTAGGATGCTGCTGCTGGTATGGTGGGTGAGTGATAACGGGTCCGAAGGCTAGGGTATGAGGTACAGAAATAGGGTCGTTGTGACCCGAGCAATCAGACCACGTATATCAAGAAAAATGAACCACTTAAAGCAAATAAAATCAATCAGAACAAAGCAAGCGGTCCTGCTATATGTTTAACCTGGTATATCACCCAGGGTCGACTCCCAGGAGCACGGTGTTGGCCAAGGGCCTACGAAGTAGTAAAAACAACTCAAATAAAAAGACAAAATATTTTTAGTGGTTTTTAATTGTTTTTATATACTTTTTTTTTTTATTTTTAAAATGTGAAGAAAATAAAAGAAACACAAATAAGCACACTTAAACAATTTATTTAAAACAAAAATATTTTTATGTGTTTTATAATTTTTTATGTTTTTGGTGAATTTTGGGATTTTTCTGATATATATTTTATTTCCTAAAAAATCAAACAGTAGCAAAAGTGCAAGGTACTGTCCAGCCAGGACCAAAAGCCCTAGATAAAATATCTAAGGGCCTCAAAAGGGCCTGGGAGGTTATTTTTCCTGTAAACTAGGTAAAACAAGGAAATTTGAGTACTAAAACTTATTGTTTTGGGTTTTTAGATTATTTATTGGAATTTTTATGAGTTTTTAGGTGTTTTTAAGTTTTTTATGGTTTTTAAGCAGTGAAAAATAGCCAAAATTGTCTAGAAAATAAGGCAAACTAAACTAACCAGTACCTAATTTTTATAGAATTTTTAGAGGGGTTTTTTATATTTTTTTGGGGGTTTTAAAACTAGAAAGTAGCTAAAATGATAGTTTCTGAATTTTTAAAAAATAACAAATAAACTCAAAAATGTCCTCGAAAATTCTCAAAAATCCTACACCATGGCAGGAGCATGGGTCAAATTTTCATCGAATTTGGAGGTGATTTGATATTTTATTCAAAAATGGCAAGGGGGTAATGTGCACAGGGACTGAAATGCAAATACCCTAAGTTCTGGGGGTCCCGGTGCAAAATACCCAGCAAACACGCGTGCGGCGCGTGCCTGGGGCACTCAGGGACCTCTATGTAATAAAAATAAGGTCCAGGGACCAAATGGTAACACGTACCAAAATCCGAGGACCTCAGCTGCTACCCAAGAAATCACGCACATGCGGAATTAAACCATTCACAGGGCATAAATGCAATTACTCAAAAAGTTTCATTCATTCATAAACATCCAGAACTACAGGGGCATTAATGCAAATACGCCAACAAACACGTGACGAAGCACGTGGCTCACACAGGCAGGGGCATAAATGCAAATATTTAAAGTACGAGGTCCAACATGCAAAATACCCTAAAACTAAACAACTGACTAAAATATTTACAGGACTAAAACGAAATAAAAGATAAGGAAGGCCTAAGGGTAAATTACCCTTTATTAAGTCGCCCGATGGATGCGCGCCACGTGGGTAGAATGGACGGCTGGAAATGGGTGGCGCTCCAACGCTGAGGTCCTCGCAGCGATCGGACGGCCGAGGGTAAGCCACGTGGGGGATCGAACGGGTGCGGCTCTCGGTGGCTAAACCTCGTGCAACGGACGATCCAGATCGCCTCTCCAAGATCTGACGGTGGCTGGATCTCCTCCAAGTGGACGGTCAGGATAAGAACTGGAGGTCGAGGACGATCGAACGGTCCAGGGAAGATGCTGGAAGAACAGTTGGGCCGGCGAGTTTCGCCAGCCTCGTGCGTGCGCTGGTATCCTCCCCTGCTGCCTCTGGAGATCGGAGAAGCTCCGCGATGATGCTCCGCAGCTGATGGTAGGCTCCGATGACCCTGCCGAGCCCTGGAGGGCTCCGGCGAGGTCGGCGGAGGTGAAGCTCCTGGCCCGATGACTCGAGCCCTCAGATGGGCTCGCAATGACCTGCAAAGCAAACCAGGAGACTCGCGGGGTCGAGGGCAAAGTGCCTCGACCCCGTTAGGCGTCGGGAGGTGACCGGTGGGGCGATATGGGCGAGCTCCGGCGAGGGGATGGAGAGGAGCTCGAATCCCAGCTCCTGTGCGAGCTGGGTTGGATGGGGATATGGAGAAGGTGCGCGGGAGGAAGGCGGAGGTGGCGATGGATTCCGATGATCGATGGGGGCGTGAGGTGGTCGGAATTGACGAAACACGGCGAAGGCGAGATTTGGGGAGAAATGGAAATTGAACGAAGAAGTGGAGCTAGGGACTACCTGGGTGGTTGGATCGACTGTGTTGGAGCTGGGCAAGCTCCCGGTCCTCGCCTCAAGGAGCGTTGACGTCCGAGGCTCTGGCTCCTGCTCTGGGCGGAGCACGGCGGTGCTGACTCGCCGGATCAGTGGTATCCGGCCCCTCTCCTCGCTACGACAGCACCTGGAGCGAGCTGTCATTCATGCTCGAGCACCTGGAGGTCACTGGGGGTGGAGCGGATTAGCCAAAGATGAGAAATGAGGAGGCGGAGCTGGAGCTTTATATGCTGGAGAGTCCGGGAAGACAGGCGCGGGTAGGGCGACGTAGTGCGCGGATCCCGAGGCGAAGGCTCCGGGCGAGGGTCTCGGGTGTGACACGAAGGAGTCGGACCCGGGGTTTAGGCGAGATGGAGTCGGTCGAGCGGGTAAAAATCCGAGAAGGGGTCCGGTGCTCGAGTCCGTGGGAAGTGGTCCCGGGGGGGGGGCCAGTTGACCGGGTGGTCAACATCCCCAGGACCCAATGGGTAGCTGCCACGTGGAAAAAGTTTGGAGCTCAAAAATAGGGCAGCCAATGGCTGATTTTGCAAAAACTTAAAACATGACTTATTTTTATTTATTTTTTTTCTATTTTTTGGTGATTTTAATTAATTTTTGGAAATAAAAATAAGCTATATACATAGTAGGGTTGGGTATAGGTATATATACAATATGTAGGCTTTTGATTTTTGATTTTTAATTATTATTTTTGTACAATTTTATTCCTATTTTTATATTTTATTTATTTATAGAATAAAATAGAGAATAAAAGGGTGTTTTTATTTTATTTTTATTATTTATTTACATAGGTAAAATAAATAGTTATGTACATCTATATACAAGGTATATATACAATGTGTTTTTTGTATTTTTTATTTGTTATTTTATTTGATTTTTGTTTTGATTCTTTTTATTTTATTTATTTACAATATATAACATAGAGTACTTACAAGAATTTTTGGAAAAATAACCTTATTTATTTACAAGGTCAAATAAATACAGAGCATGGTCTATGTACATGATGAAAGGGTATTTTTAATCTTTTTGATTTTTAACTTTTTATTTTGTTTTTATCTTTTATAAATATATACAAGTATTTACAAGCATACGTTTGAGTGAGGAAAACATTTTTATTTTATTTACATAAATATATATACATGAGCCCCTATCTCCCTCTACTTGGCTTTATGCGGTCAGGCCCATGCTGAGCCCTCCCTTGGGTTAGGTTGCTCAATACTTATTCTAAATATTCCCTCTTTTTCTTTTTAGTCTTTATTCTTTTATTTTTGCACAAAAACATGCTAATTATAGGCTTTACACAATGCATGCTTTTGCTAATTATTCGTATTTACACAAATCTACATGCATTTGCAAAGGTTTTTGTAGCTAAAATATAAGAATAAAGAGTGATGAATGGGTATCATCACCCCCCTATACTTAACTTTGCTAGTCCCTTATGCAAACACTTATTTGAAAAAGAAGTGAAAAAGAAAGAAAGAAAAAGAAAAAGAGGATGTACATGGATCAAGGTTGATTATTAAACTTGCCTTCATTAAATTGAGGTATGGAGCTCAATCAGATCTTTGGATTATCAATGTGTCGGAACCTTATTTAGACTTAAGCTAAAACCTAACAGCCTCTAAGTTCCACTAATCCACAACCAAGACTCCTCAATGCTCCAGATCAGAACAAGTTCATCAAGCACAAACCCTGAAGACCATGAATCTTTTCTTGTCCTGTGAATGTGAAGTCTAAGCTCTCCACCTCAGAAAATGGCAACTTGACACCCTCCCCCAACAAGGTAACTCTATGACCTCAATCTGGCCACTCTTTCCTCGAGGAGCGGGGTATTCCCTTCTAAGTTCAAGTACAACCTGCTCAAGAAGAGGGGGAAGAAGAGAATGGGTCAAGGCCAGTGTAGCCAAGTACCCTTGGGAGCTTGACCAATGTAGCCAAGTCTCCCTGCTGCAAGCTACAACAGGTGGATCATGAAACCAAGCTTTGCTTATTGCACTTATATACATACTCCGGTGGGATTATCATTTCTCTCTGACCCACCACTTTTTTGGAGTTCTTTTCTTTTTGCACATTTTTTTTCGAGTGCATCTGTACAACATATACATGTGCAGCATATATACAAGGAGTTTTTCCTCTTGAGCCAGTAGACTATCCCTCTTTTGAAGCTTTATTGCAACCCACAACTCCCGTCGTTAGACCTCATGGCAACCAGACCAAGTTGAGATGCACTTCCTTCACTATAAGAAGAAGAGAGGTTCCGCCTAGAAGTACTACCCTCATATGCTACCCCAAGTCAAGGAAGACTGCCTCCTCACCACCTCATCCGTAGAGAGCTCGGTGCATAGTGTGGTTGTCCAAGTAAAGCCATAATCTATATGAGTCATGTGTTGTTGTTAAGTGCTCTACTTAGGCTCATTGAGATGACATGTGATCATAGCCTAGTGAACTCAAAGAATTAAGTCACCATGGACCTGAAAAGCCTTAAACCTACGTCCTATAAGGTTCCTCTTAGAAGTTAGGTGGATTAAGATCTTAATCAAGCTCCATTTCTCAATTTGATTCTAGGCTAGTTTAAATGTCAACTATCATCCAAGAAAAACTATATACATATGTACAAAAGATGCTTATTTACACAATATTTTACAATCATGCAAAATTTTTGAAAAATGTTTGAAATCATGAATGGATGATGCATGAAGTGCAAGTTTTGCAAAAAGATATTTACACACATTTACACAAGATTTTTGCAAACTTTTGATTTTCAAAACATTTTGGAAAAATTTTGTACTATATACATAATTTTGATACAAAAATATTTACACAAGCTTTACACCAAAGATTTTTGAAATCATTTTTACAAAAATAATTGGTACACTAGCTATGTATGTGCAAATAAAAGAAGATTATGTACATGAAAATTTTTAATTTTTGTGGTTTTTAGCCATTTTATTTATTAACACACTCACACAAAGTACGAGTTATGGCTAAAGTATATATGAAATATATACACACCCCCCTATACTTAGCTCGAACGATGTCCTCAGAGTCAAGAGCGATGAAGAAGACATCACTCGTGCTAGGTGTAGGGAAGTGAAACGAAGGGCTATACAAAAAGAAATAAAAAGCCAAGAGGGGCTCAGGTCTTTCCCCTATACTTAGGATCAAGTAATCCTAAGTATAGCAGGCTGTATACTAAGGGAAAACCTGAGTGCAGAATGTACAGGGTCTACCCCCCCTATACTTGGGGTGAAATATCCCTAAGTATAGGCAGCAAAAACAGGGGTAGACGGAAACAAAAGAAATACCCGAAAAGTCTCACATCCCCCCCTATACTCAGGGCAAAGTGCACCCTAAGTATAGCATAATCACAAGATGAAGAAGGGATGTGGGACTAAAGAATGTAGTGATATGGACATCTGGATCTATATACAGCGGAAAATCAGTGAAACTCAGGCGTGAGATGCATTAGATGTGAGTCAAAGACCACATCTCACGCAAAATGAATAGGGGCAAGATCAACGACCTGCGGCTCATGATCTAGAAATGGCTTGAGCCGCTGGCCGTTCACTCGAAAGGTACTCTCAGAAGACAACTCAGATATGTCGATGCTACCGTTGTCGTGTACCTTTCTAACCAGATAAGGTCCCTTCCATTTGCTCTGTAGCTTCCCTGGAAATAGGCGTAGCCTCACATCAAACAGCCATACTCTCTGTCCAATCTCAAAATGCTTGTGGCTGATATGAGAATCATGCCACTCCTTGACTTTCTCCTTATAATGTAGGCTGCTTGAGAAAGCTGCATCTCTAAGCTCCTCCAGGGCAACTAGCTCTGCCCTTCTCTGGTCTCCCATACCATCTGGATCCATCAAAATATCTGTGACTGCCCAAAGTGACTTGTGCCTCAGCTCAACAGGTAAATGGCATGGCTTGCTATATACGAGGCGAAAGGGAGATGTGCCCAAAGGTGTCTTGAAAGACGTCCTATATGCCCACAAGACCGAGTCCAAAAGCTGTGACCAATCCTTTCGGTCAGGGCGGTCGACTTTCTGCAGAATAGTCTTGATCTCCCAATTCGACACTTCGGCTAGACCATTCGTCTGTGGATGGTAAGGTGTAGCAACACGATGATCTATGCCGAACTCGCTAGCAAGTGCCTTCACCTGGTCGTTGATGAAGTGAGATCCCCCATCAGAAATCAGAACTCGTGGAACCCCGAACCGCGTGATGATATGCTTCCTCAAAAATCTGCAAACTGTCCTCGCATCAGCGGCTCGGGCGGGGATAGCCTCCACCCAACGTCTCACATAATCAACGGCCAACAGAATGTACTCAAATCCCTGACTCTTAGGGAATGGACCCATGAAATCGATGCCCCATGCGTCAAAAACCTCACAGAAGTGAATGGGCTGCATCGGCATCATATCACGCTGTCCACAAGTGCCCATCCTCTGACAGTCAGTACACCTCTTCACGAACTCATCTGAGTCCTTGAAGAGGGTAGTCCACCACAAGCCGGATTGGAGCACTTTCTGTGCCGTTCTCCTCCCAGAATGATGTCCTCCTGCCTCAAGCTTGTGGCAGTAAGTGAGGACGCTATGGTGTTCCTCCTGAGGAATACACCGACGCCAGACGCTATCCCCTCCTTCGTGGTAAAGGATGGGATCCTCCCAATGGTAGGACTTGGCCTTCGCAAGGAAGGTCTCAAGTCTCTGTTTGGGGCAATCTTGTGGGACTTTCCCAACAACGAGAAAGTTCACAATATCGGCGTACCATGGAAGTGAGGCGATAGCAAGGATCGCCTCATCTGGGAAGGTATCTCTAATAGGGTCAATCTGCTCAGAATCCTCAGGCTGCTCTAGTCGGGAGAGATGATCCGCCACCACATTCTTGACTCCAGGCTTATCCTTGATCTCAATGTCGAACTCCTGGAGTAGAAGGATCCATCTAGTCAGTCTGGCCTTGGCATCCTTCTTTGCCATGAGGTACCTGATGGCGGTGTGATCTGTAAACAAAGTCACTCTAGATCCGATGATATATGATCTGAACTTATCCAGGGCAAACACTACGGCTAGCATCTCCTTCTCTGTGACTGTATAATTCCGCTGGGCGGAATCCAATGTGCGGCTAGCATAGTGTATGGCAAATGGAACTCCATCCCTCCTCTGTCCCAGCACTGCCCCTACGGCAAAATCGGAGGCATCCGTCATGATCTCGAATGGGAGAGACCAATCAGGCGGCTGGAGGACAGGAGCCTCAATGACACACTGCTGAAGAGTCGCGAATGACGAAAGACACTTGTCATCGACAAGGAACTCGGTGTCTTTCGTCAAGAGGTCAGTCAACGGTCGGGCAATCCTGCTGAAATCCTGAATAAATCTCCTATAAAATCCAACGTGCCCCAGGAATGACCGTAGCTGCCTCAGATTGGACGGCGGTGTGAGTTTCCTAATGACATCAACCTTGGCCGGATCAACCTCCATGCCCCTGTTGGAGATGATATGGCCAAGCACCGTCCCCTGAGTCACCATAAAATGACTCTTCTCCCAAGATAGCACCAAGTGATACTCAATACATCACTGGAGTACTTGATCTAGGCAGTCAAGATAAGAATCGAATCCGTCGCCGTAGATCGAGAAATCATCCATGAAGACCTCCAAACACTCCCCTACCATGTCCGAGAAGATCGACAACATGCACCTCTGAAAAGTCGCAGGGGCATTGCATAGCCCAAATGGCATGCGTCGAAAAGCATATGTGCCGAAGGGACAGGTAAAGGTGGTCTTCTCTTGATCCTCAGGAGCGATGGCCACTTGGTTGTAGCCCGAGTACCCATCCAGGAAGCAATAATGGCTCTTCCCTGCCAGTCTCTCAATGATCTGGTCAATAAAAGGCAGGGGGAAATGGTCCTTCTTGGTGGCTTGGTTGAGTCTCCTGTAGTCAACACAAACCCTCCAAGAGGTGGGTACTCGTGTAGCAATCTCCTCTCCCGACTCACTGATCACAGTCGTGATGCCCGTCTTCTTGGGCACCACATGCAAGGGGCTGACCCACTTGGAGTCGGAAATGGGATAAATAAAATCTGCACTCCACCATTTTGATATTTCCTTCATCACAACCTCTCTCAGGTTGGGGTTCAGTCGCTGCTGGAACTCACGCGACGGCTTCGCCCCTTCCTCGAGATAGATATGGTGGGAGCACACCGATGGACTAATCCCATGGAGATCTGCTACGCTCCATCCGATCGCCTTGCGGTTCTTTTCAAGAACCCCCATCAAACGGGATTCCTGCTCTCCAGTCAACTCAGCGGAGATGATGACTGGGTACATCTCTGGCTCGCCCGCAAGGAATCGATACTTCAGCGAAGTAGGGAGCGGCTTCAGCTTTGGAATGCTGGGTGCTGGCAAATCTGGCTGCGGAAGAAACTGAGTGAAAGCTGCTAAGTCTGCCAAATCTACCTGGGAAAGTGAAAGCGTACTCTCGCAAACTGGATCGGGAGATGGCTGCTCAACTGCACTGTCTCTGGTCTGCTCTGCATCTACCTCCTCCTCATCTGTAGGCTCAGGTGGAATCAGGTCTGGAATCTGATCATCACAATCGGCCCAATCAGACTCTGAATCCGAGGGATCTGTATCAAACCGCGGTGGCATCAGTACCACCGGAAAACAAAGTGGCCTCAGCACCACCATCACTAAACATCGTGCTGCGATCAAGGACCGGCTCTGCTGCCTCTATGGTATCCTGGACCAAAGGCTGTGCTCTCCAGACTCTCCTCTGCTATCATCTCGGCATCAGCTGTATCTGAAAGTGAGAGGATGGTCTGTGTCTCAAGATCTGCCCAAGCTGCCTCATCATCTGTGATCACAAAATCACAGTCCTGGTGGATGTCTGGCTCTACGTCTGTCAGCTGCTCTGAATCTGTACTCGCATCTGAGCGGGCTCTGAATCTAGCTCTGTAGTCCTCGACCGTCTCTATCTGTATACTCTCGCCCTCGACGCGAAAGTACACCTTCCCGCTATCATGATCAGTCACCGCCTTGGCTGCGGCCAAGAACGGACGACCAAGGATGATGGGGGTATCCGGCCACGTGACTCAGGGATCTCATGTCCAACACTACGAAGTC